>JAHWFO010031432.1:0-46384 GCA_023313115.1 Rhysida immarginata | reverse complement strand
TCAAGGCTGAGGCACGAACAAGAAACAAAAACCGGATGCTACCCACATAGCCCTCCATTAGGTCCGCGCATTCCTACATTCTTCCTATCAAATTCAATACCTGTTTATATCCATCCAATGACTATTCAAATATTATATCAATATTTCCTATTTGTTTCTGTATCCCACACATCCTGTATAAATACCTGCCATGGCCAGTTTAACTTCTTGTAGATGTATATAGCCTCCGATGATGGCGTAATGCCGAAACGCGTAAGGCACAATAAACTTACACTACCATATCATTTTTTGACCCTATTTTCTTTTAGTTTTAACAGATAAAAGTCACAGGGACCAAAACCTGGTGAATACGGCAATGTTTGAGCACAGGAATGTGCTTGTCTGCTAAAACACTGTTTTACAGATAGGGCACTGTGGGCTGGCGCATTGTCCTGATGCAGAATTCATGCATTGTTCTTCCACAAATCTGGTCTTTTCTTCCTTACTCTTTCCCTCAGTTTGATTAGGACTGCTTTGTAGCATTTCTGATGATCACGGCACTACTACAGAATGATGTCCTCTACAACCGACGCTCAAAAGGAAACTAAAGCAGACAGAGACACGAAACAAACGGTGGCTGCTCTTGAAGGTTGAAGATCAACTGCATTCCAGTACCAACCTACCCCCACGCAGCTGCGCAATAGGAGGTGCGCAGTCTCATTATATAAATGCCACATCTCATATAATTAATTAAATATTATCAGAAACATGCTGTATAAAACGGTTTCAAAACTGATAAAGTAAAACCACGGAAAGTAATACATTAAAACTAGAGTTAATGCTCCAAACTTGAGATGTTTATGGAAAAACCAGAAGAAAAAATTCCGAGACTGAGATTCGCATCAGGGATCATGATATCCGTGAGGTTAAGTGGTTGTGAATTGAATCTGCAGTAGATAAACTACATGTGCATATTATAATGCTGACCCGGGCAAACTGTTAACACTGAACATTATGGTGTCACACCAGGGGCATCTGCGCAAGGTCATGAAAACACAAAAGGTCTTATGTGTCGTCTTGCTCCATGATAATGCACAGACCCAAAAAGCTAGAATGACTGGTAAAACATTGCAGACGTTTGGATGGGAAACTCTCGAGCATGCCCACTGCAGCACTGATTTGTTGCCTTGCAACTTTCAGGTCATCTTAAGAAACAACAGGAGGGTCAACATTTCATGTTGGTCATAAAAGTGCAGGCAGCAATTAGAGACATTCTGCAGCAGCAATCCAGAGACATTCAACACCTAATCTTCATCCAAATGCTCATTTCAAATTTTATTTTACATACTACACTGCTTTGCAATGAAATTGTCCTACCAACAAGGAGTTATCCGACCTTATCCATATTTAGTGAGGGGATTCGTCTACCTCCAACTAATAAACGATTAGATGCATGCTCACAGAACATGACCATTTGGGTTGATACAGGGTATCCGAGTGCCTGTATAGGCTCATCAGTTGACACCTGTGCGAGATGTTCCATGCAATAGGGAGGAAGCAACTGCCTCGTGAACGTACAGTACCGTAATTCGCACAACAGTCTCAATGCCGTGACGATGACGATGACGACAACGACAACGACAACCGTTTACGCAATTAACGGACTTTGAACGAGATTGGATTATTGGCCTATCCGAGGCTGGATGGTCAACTAGACTGATTGCTGTCCATGTGTCGCGGGACCCACGGACAGTAAGCCGATGTTGGAAGAACAGAGTTTCCGACTAGTTTCACCATTTATTCCTGGCTTTTCGGAAACTCTGTTCTCCCTTTGTTGTGTTTTAAAGTCTTTACCAATTTTATCGATAGAAACAGCACTATGGACCCATTACTCAACGATCTTGGAGGCAATGGTGAGAGGAAGACACATCTGGCAGAAGACCAGGCTCTGGGGCCTGGAGAAGCACGTCAGCTCGTACCGATAGGCGGATACTGCAAACAGCACTAGCGGGCAGAACCATCACTCTGCGGCAACTGTGCGACAACATCACTATTCCCGATACTGCTCCAGTGTCAGTAGCGACAATAGCACGCCGGTTACACGCCGCGACAACGTCTGCCAGGCATCCATTGTTGTGTCTTCCTTTGACACCTGAGCACCGCGCGATACGACTGCAATGGTGTCGTGAACGAGTGGGCTGGCGAATAGAATGGCGCCCGATGGTCTTCAGCGACGAATCCCGCTTTTGTTTGGACACCGATGACAGATGCAGATAGGTGTGGCGCAGACCATTGAAACGTGCCAATGAACAATGCATCCAGTATCGCCATCGTGGACCAACACCCGGAATCATGGTCTGGGGCTACGATAACAGAACGCCTTTAGTCACCATCCAAGGCACCCTGACAGCAGCACGCTACGTCACAGAGATTCCACAGCCCATATTACTGCCCTTTCTGCACACCATACCCGATGCAGTCTTTCAGGAGGATAACGCCAGACTGCACAAGGCAAACACAAGCATGGCATGTCTGCACGATGTCAATTGTCTGCCATGGCCTGCGAGGTCCCCAGACCTATCGCCAATTGAGTAGGTGTGGGACATGGTGGGACGTCGTTTATGATCATCCCATAATCTCCATGAACTGACACAGCAGGTTCACCAGGCCTGGGCAGACATACCCCAAGATGACATTCGCCACACCTGTATGATCACCTACACCTGTGGCTGGAACAATGCATCGCTGCTAGAGGTGGTGCCACAACCTACTGATGCCGCTTTCCGTTGGGACACCCTGTACAAACGAGTGCACGTCTTGGCTCCATAACGTAATAAAAGTGTGTTCAGATGTATCTCTTGCTGTATACCTACTTTTGGCTCATTCGGATAACTCCTTGTGGGTGGGGCAATTTCATTGCAAAGCTGTGTATCTTAAATTTCAATTGGGTCAGTTTTCTGACCAATCCTCTAAAATCTATTCTTATTCAATTAATAAATGTATTTTTTTTTTCCATTTCAGAATTATACTGGCTTTACAATGCTAATTTTACTAGGCGTTGAAAAAGACTTAATATTCAACAGGCTTGTTCAAAATATAGTTGTACTAGCATATGGTGAGTTACATAGAAATGATTTAACGATCTCTTGAACTGATTATTTATTGTGGTTAATTATTGCAGGGTTTTCGTCACCTATAAAATATCGCCACATAAACGATTTAACTGAAATGCTAGGCGGGAAAAAGTATTTATATCCCGTCGTCAAATTCACACTTTATATTTCTGCACCAGTTTTTACATTGGTAATCAAACTTCGGACATACAAGGCGCGATAATTAAATAATGAGACCGATTTTTTTTTAGGAAAGACGCGAAGTAGGAAAATTCAAACAAGTGTATGTACGTCTACTTTGCAACATATTAGTCATGTGATGCCAGTTTTAACGGGGTTGGGCAACCAGCGTTTCAGCTAATAGAATGGCAACAAACCTTTGTGTAGCAGTGTCGTCAAAAACCTCAAATGGAGGAGCATTAAAATGAGTAAAAGTGCGACAGCAGCTTTTGAAGAGCATGGAGTGGCATGCACCCATCTCACCAAGCAGAAAAATTGCCTTTGTTCCAGAACAAGAAACGGGTGCTGTTGCCTGACGATGCACTTTTGCACTGCACACTTCTTGCCCGGAAACAGATTCCAACATTGGATCATCCTCCATACTCACCCGATTTGGCTCCAGCATACTTTTTTCTTCTTCCTAGCATCAAAAGGCTGATTTGACGATGTCCCCACCCTCCAAATGGCAGTGACAAGTCTGCTGCACAGCATTCCTTCTGAATGCTTTGAATAGTGGTTCCAGGACTTAACCAGTCGTTGTGAGTGTTATATTCAGTCAAATGGAGATTATCTTGAAAATATAAGGGTCGTACAAATGAAAACGAAAATTATTTATTTTATCCAAAGTGTATACAAGGAATTTAAAAATACTCTCCAAATGCGTTAAGGCATTTATCCCGCTGTGTAACAAGGTGTGTAATTCCTTTATGGAAGAAGTCTTTCGGTTGCGTGTGGAACCATTCCAGAACCTCTTCCTTCACTTCATCGTCCGACTAAAATCTGCCTACTTTTAGATGTTTCTTGAGATCCCCAAACACGTGAAATTCACATGGGGATAAGTCAGGATTGTAAGGTGGATGATGCTGCATTGCTTCCCAGTTGAACTTTTTGATGAGGTCTACCGTTGCTTTCGAGGTGCGAGGACGCACGTTGTCGTAGAGAATCACTGTCTGTAAGAAGTCCAGGATGCTTGCATTTGATGGCCGCACGCAGTGCCTTCAATGTTTCCCCATATCGTGCTGCGTTAACTGTGGTGCCTTTTTCAAGAAAGTCCAGTAAAATCGAGCCTTTGCGATCAAAAAACACGGTCAACATCACCTTCCCCGTGCTGTTTGCGATTGCTTTTGATTTTTTCGCGATTTGACTTTGATTCGCTTGCGATTGCTTGTTTGGACGAAGGGATAAATCGTAGAGCTTCGAGGCACGAGCTATCGTTCTTTCTCACATGATACAACACTTGCAACCTGTTGTTCAATTATTATATTTTTTTTTTTTAGAATTCATTGTAATCCAATGGGTCCATCCAGAGCCTGTATGGCCTGGGACCGACGAGTTGTGTCTCTGGATGGACCTGGATTAACGACTGCTGTGTGATGGTCACAGCAGCAAGGGGGGGGTGGGGGTGTGAAGATCCTGAGTCACTGATGGGTCGCCCATCCAGTGACTAGCCGTACCTGATGTTCCTACACGTCATCTTTTTTTTTCCCTACACAAATTTTTGTTTTCATTTGTACGACCCTTATACGTAATAATTTTCTGTAAGTAGTATTTGTAGTTTTTTCTAGTAACGACAGTCTCATTATTTAATTGTCGCACCTGTGTAATTTTATATAAAAAAAATAGATTTATCATTTAGTGCTTAATTTAAATAAATGCAAATTTAAGATTTTCCTTTAAGCTTAAAAAAAGGTTCCCCCCCCCCCCCTTTCCATTTACAGTTCGGTTTCTTTCGAGGCCTGCTCCAGTGGGAACTACCTCATGATAAATTAAGTAGCGTGATCATTTATTTTACATTGACAGTATGTTTAGTGAGAACCCCTTTGATAATATTTATTTATGCAGTAGTCAAGATAGTGCAATTTTATTTAACAAAAAAGGTAAAAAAAAATTTTCTTCAATAATAACGATAAAAAAAAAGTTACGTTTTTAAGTGTTTAGGCTATTTTTTCCTATAGGAAATAAGGAGCAAGAAGAGAGATATGGTGAACTATTTTATTAAGCCCTACGCATTTAAGTACTGCACCATCACTATCAACAACCAGCTAGAGATTAATAAAACATGACGGAATTTATGTAGGGCTACACCAATGATCTCCCCGATTTCATTTTCATCTTATTATCAAATTATTTGATTTATAGCAATGACACAGACAGTGATTGAAAGAAAAACTAGTTTGGCTACCTCCATCAGCAGCTCCCGCAACACTGATCGGACGTAGCTCGGCCAACAACCGGTCCCTTATCCTTTGGCTGCCCAGGTCATCTGAATTAACTTCTTGTCACTCTTTTCTAAGGGGTTATGTTAAAGATCAGGTTTATGTATCACCTTTGTCAGCCAATCTCAAGTTCCTAAGGAACAGGATCAAAGCGGATGTGGCTGCCATTGACCAGGGCATGCTTTGCTGTGTGGGAACAGATAGATTATCACCTTGATCTATCTTGTGTAACTCGGGGAGCATACGTTGAACATCTGTAGCTAGCAGATGAAAAAGAGGTTAGTTAGATCAGGACAGAGGAAAGGAAAGGAATGATCTCAACCTGTGACGTCACAGGTTCAACATTCTATTCGGAAGCGAGGAGAGGTCAGTGAGAAAACAGACATTTAATTGGACTCCCCAGTATCCACCAGTATTCATTGTTTGCAAAAAAAAAAAAAAAAAAAAAAAAAGACAGGAGCAAGTAGTCCACCAATAATACGAGAAATCCCAGTTCTGATTAGTGGATTAACAATAGAAGAAGAAAATTGGTAGTAAGACGAAAGGGCCATCAGTAAATAAGACTATTTTGAACATCCACGTAAAACTGACAAATCTCGCTTCACCTGCTTTTTTTTCTCACGTTGTGTGATCAAGTAGAAGAAGCTGTCCGGGAGATTAATAACATTACCGATCTTCAATAGGTCTGCGCTTTCTACCAGAAGTAGAAGTGGTATTTCCTGTATAATTGGTGGACTCTGTTCTTGATATTATAAAAATTCCATCATGTCTTTCTTCAGCTCTTTAGCCTCAAATGATGGTTATAGGTTTTCCTGAAAAAGCGAGTCTACGTGTAAGACCTGCATCTGTGCCAGATTTGAAGGACACCATATTCTGGATATTCCAGAAGACTCACTAAGTTCAGCTGCGGAAAATATGGTTTTCCAATTCGAGCACGTTGTTCAAAATGAAAGGGGACATATGAAGCAGTTTTGGTGCTACATATTAAACATTTGCATGTGTAAGTACATTAAATATTTTTATGTGTGCTCCAACACCATCTGTTGACGGATTTTGTACTTTTTTTTTTAAATTTAATATATGACAAGCATATCATTTGAATTATCTGCAATACAAATTTTGTCTTATTTGAAGCAGTACAAGGCACTCCAGAGCTCTCTGAAGTGGGAAACTTATTTCTCGCTAATCATGTACTTGACCATATCTCTCTGCTTGTTCCTTATTTCCAGTTAAAATGGACAGATGGACATTTTGAATTTTTTTTCCTTTCTTAATTTACAGCCATGGAAACTACTCTTCAGTCCTGAAGAACAATTTACTTCTTTCAGGGAAAGATGATAGGGGGAAAAGCATCTGGATAGTTACGAAAAGTTCTTACAAATCCAGTATTCTTAATATATGTAATCACGCATTATATGAAACAAATTATTTTAAATCAATATCATGTACATAATCTTGTTGCAATTTATGATTAAGTTTGAAAATGAATGGATAATAAAGTTACATAATTCACTAAAGCATAAGATTCAGTAGATATCGTTAAAGCTCTTTAGCCCTTTAATGAAAGGATTATAATGTTAAAAAAAAACGCCATTGATCTACATAAATTTTGTTATAATTAAAAACGCCAGTGTCTATTGTTATTTATTTTTGTACTTATAAATAAAGAATCCTAAAATATTTCAGTTATTGGTGTATTTTATAACAATTTTTCTCAATATTAAGTAGTGGAAGAACGAAGCTACTTACTAGTTTTGCCATGTCCATCTGACTGTCTGTTGCCTTTGTGACGTTTCACGTGTTTTATAGAGGATTTGAATATTAATGAATTGGGGCCATCCATAAATTACGTCACACGTTAAGGGGGAGGGAGGGGGTCAACAAAGTGTGACATTGTGTGACAAAGGGGGGACGAGCCATAAGCTTCGTGACGTCACACGTATATATCTCGCGTATAAAGCTCAAACGAAAAACTTTAAAATATTAACAACTCTATCAATATAATAATACGATGGTGAATCAGAAAGTAAGTTACACTCTGAAACAGTAAAAACAGATGTAAGTTAATATCCCATACGTACATTCTGAGGAAACTTGCACCATTTATTTCACTTTTCTATACAGGGTGATTCAAATCATGTGTAAAACAATTTAAGGAGATATTATAGAGGTCAAGGTAAACACAAAAAGTCCTATGAACATGGGTATGAATTTGAACGATAACTGAGATATGAACGGAGATAAAAATGACTCCACTAAGATCAACAAGTTACTAAGGTTCTGTAAAGGCTAGATTAATGAAATTTGTAACTCTGAAACATCTCGTTGGAATTCGATAAAATTTTAAAGATATATACAGTCTTATGTATGCTGTTATTCCTCCAAATTTCATTAATCTAGGCTTTACAGAACCTAAGTTATTAACTTGTTGATCTTGGTGGCGGTATATATATAGATATATTTTAAAGTGATTATGTGTAGTGTAACAAATATGGATATAGAGAATTTGGCTTAGTGGACAAGAACTGTAAGTTAATAAGTTTTCTTTTGCGAGACCCACTTTGTTGTTTTGAATTATAGAGTTAAGTGAACTTTAGAAAGAGTAAAGAGTGGGATCGCGGGTACAAGCGGCCGAAATGAGATTTCTGAGAAGTGTGGCAGGTGTTACCCTACTAGATAGAGCGTACAGCAGCACAATAAGGGAATCTTTAGGTGTTGAGCCGCTACTTCTCCGCATTGAGAGATATAAGTTGCGCTGGTATGGCCACGTGATACGGATGCCGCAAACTAGTCTTCCTAGGCAGTTGTTATTTTCCAAGCCTGTAGGTAAGAGACCAAGGGGTCGGCCTAAAACCAGGTGGCTAGACTACATGGAGAATCTGGGTTCGAGTTGCTTGGATATTACCAGGGAGGACATGCGCCTGATGGCAGAAGATCTCGATCGCTGGAGATCCTCCATAGGGCTGCTGCCCCCGCGACCCTAACGGATAAACGGGTTTGAAAAGTAAGTAAATAAGTGAACTTTAGAAGTAAGATTTAGCGAGACTTTATGTTGATCTGTCACAGTAGCAAAACTTGATATAAGATTAAGATTGAGGCATTATTTGCATTTGGTTTAGCCCTAGATTTGCAGGATGATTATTTAGATTAAAGTTAATCAGCAGCTGCATTTTGAATTTAGTTATATTTAATCCAGTTGAATACATTTAGAATATTAGAATTAAGATTTAGCATGTAAGTTTTCTTAGCATTTAACTTTTTATTTCTGATTGATATAAATTTTCCTGAAATAAAGATTGTTTGTTTGATTTTAAAACCTTGCCTAATTATTTCAATAGAAGTAATTCACTCTCGAGTTAATTTTTTTAAAATTCAACGAACCCGACACTGTCTTTGATTATATTGGTGTTTTTGGTGGGTATGTCACAATGGCACCCAACTATGAATATGGTCATCCTTGTAGTCAGGAACAGAGATGTTACACCTTCATATTAACTACATTTTATGACATAGATTGAAATTCAGAATGTAGCTTATATGTGCTACTTCACTATTTTGTTTGGTTTCAATTGGATCTCTGGGTTCGGAGTTTAGGAGGTAAGAATTAAAGGGTCGATTTACATTTGTAAAGGAGTGAAATTAAGTATGCAGATTCCTCTAGCCAAGATCTATGACCCAAATTGTCTCAGTGCGTTCAGAGATGTGTGGTCTTTTGAACCATTAATTTTAACCAAATGGCAGCGTGTGCTATGTCACACAATTGGAAGTGCGTAATGAGTTCTTTTCCTTTTCTAAACATATTACATTTGATAAAGAATAGGGGTTAAAAAGTGCAGATAAAAGAGGTAAAAAATGGATAAAGCATATAAAAAAACCTAAAGATAATGGAGGAAATGAGCATACATAAAACTGAACTGTAATGGAAGATTCCATTTGTGTATCTTTATCAGCAACTTAAATAATAATTCCTATTTGTGGCCATAAATTCAAAGTTACCCCTGGAATATCTCACAAACACCACATGGGACCGAAAAAAGTTCCGAATGAAATTTGTTGGTCTCGGAGGGGGCAATCTCCCGGGGGGGTGGGGCGGGAGACAAATTTGAAATCTTAAATAGGAACCTAATTTTTTTATTGCATATTTGGATAGTACGTCAAAAAACATGTAACTTTTATTGAACAGATTTTTTTCAATTCATGATAGATGATGCAGTAATTGCAAAAAATAAGTTTTTTTTGTAATTCTCGAATAAAACATTGAAGCTTATTACATTATATTTTCAATATTCGTGATAAAGTTATCCAATAATACTAAATTGAACTTTCACCGCCTGGAGGAGGGACAGGGGAAACATTAAATTTTTAGCTTATGATCCAAATATGCAATAAAAAAATTGGGGCGTTCCTATTTAAGATTTCAAAGTTGTCTCCCACCCCACCCCAGGGGATGGGAGGTCTATTTTAGTATCATTCGAGTGCCCCTTCCGAGAAAAAATTTCATTCAGAACTTTATTCGATCTCATGTGTTGTTTTTGAGGTATTCCAGGGATAACTTTAATATGGGTTAGCTTGTACGTTGTTAGTGTTTTTTTTTTTTCATTTACCGGTAGTTTCTTTTATTCGGTAAAAGAATGAATGAAAATTTCTGAAAAGGACTGGATAGAAACAGAGGAAAATTGAAACTGTGGAATGCTACATCCGCACAGTCCTCCCTTTACGATCTAAAATTAATTCTTCTTGCATACTACCAGGTCCAATTTTACAGTGTCAAATTTTGAAAATAAAAGCCCTTAACTCCAAAATGGTTTAGTTACCTGCCTTCAATTTATAATCAAAAATTATTCATCTCGATGAGTCCATTTCAGATGAGTTAACTGCACAAAATTTGAGAGGAAGGGGGAGTCGCAACAAAAACCTTAATTCCAAACTGGCTCATCATAGCCAAACAATTTATTTACAAAAAAATTATTCGCCACAATGAGTTGTCCGTACATGTCGATTTATTGACTTTTCTTCGCTGGTATGACTGCTAAAACTATTTCTTTATTTTTATAAAAAACTTAATACCGGTAGCTCTCAAAAAATACTTGAAGGCACAGTTTAAGAAATCCTCTAAGAATATAATTTCATTTGGTTCTGTCGTTTGCAGTTCCAGAGGAGTTAGCTGCACAAAATTGGTGACACGTACATTTGAAAAAAAAAAAAAGTTTGTAAAATTTCAATATATCTTATCGAATCACGATTTTTAAGCCAATTTCAATAGGAAAAAATATTTTTGTTCAGATAGACGAAAACATATGCCACCGCCTTTAGATGGTGGTCTGCCAATAAACTTTATACAAATTAGAGAATTACCAGAGCGAAAGTGTCAGTTAAATGGGAACTTCCATGTTGGTCTGAAATTAAACTCGATATCAGCATTACTTTTAATATTAATAACCAAAGTATCAGTAATTTAAGATACGTGTTTACATTTGTATGAGAATAGCATGCATAATAATGGAGATATATAGGTTTCTTTAATAATAAATTCGAAATTTTTTCATAAGTGTTTTGTTTTTAACACTGCAGGATTTTCAACACATTTTCAGGAAGTTTGACAAACTACAGTAGAGACAACACCCTGCAATCCAAATATAAAAATATTAAATATTTGATGAAGTATGAGCATTTTTACTAAAGAATAACCAAATTTTTATTTTTGGACCGGACATCAGTACCAACTTCTCCTTACGCTAGCTTATTGACTTCATGTCAATGTAGGTAAAAGATATTTTAGTAATGCTTGTGCATGCGCAATTAAAAATTACCGGTATTTAGTAAAAATGCTCATATTTCATTAAATACTTCTCACTAGCTGTGCCTGCGGCTCTGCTCTCCGCTCATGTAAAACTCAGAGCAAAAAAAAAAAAAAAAAAAAAAATAAAAGAAATCCAATGTTCCAAAACTAAACAATAATGACCAAGACGCAAAGAAAAATTCCAAGTCCGTAATTTGCCACCTTCAAAGAGTTTCAAAACCGGAATTAGAGTTGCGACCTTCGTCAAACAAAAAAATCACCATCTAAAGAAATTAACAATTTCATTGAAATTTAGTTTTTCTTTTAAATTAAACATTGAAAATTTTGCAAATGGACCATTATCAAAAACATATCTTTTTACGCAGGCTGATGTACTTTCTTATACGTCAAGAAATGGTCTCCCGTATATCCATGATTTTGAGTTGCTACTGAAATCGAAACCTTCAAAGTGACTCGCGAATTAAAACACTGCGACAACTATCGGCAAGCTTTTGAATATCACACGGATCAAGTGTTTGTATTCCCGTGGAAATGTGGCATCCTAAATGTTGACCCAGATTATAAAAATCATACAAAGTTATAAGCTAAACCGTGATGGAAGGCATATACCATATTGTATCTTCTGACTGGCAACATCTGTTGGCAAGTTAAACTACTGCTGCACGGATTTAATACTCGCAGCTACATCTGTTGGCAAGAATTACTACCACTCAACTGAGCCGTTTTGGGATTTCCCGTGGGAATGAGGCTTCCCTTACTTGAAGACCAACCCTATAAGTTATAACCATACTAAGTATCAACAAAATGGGTCCAGTAGATTTTGGATGATGCCTCGCCAACCACAGAAACTTAACAGTTTTATTATACAGGGTGTATCAGAAACCCTGTCACAAACTTAGAGGGGAGGTAGTATGGGTGATTCTAAGCAAAAAAGTTCATATGAACATGGATCCGAATTTGAACGATAACTGAGATATGAACAGAAATAAAAATGCTGCCACCAAGATCAACAAGTTAATAACTCAGGTTCTGTAAAGCCTGAATTAATGAAATTTCGAGGAATAACAGGGTACATAAGACTATGCTATGTGTACCGTTAAAATTTAGTCGAATCCCAGCAAGAAGTTTCCGAGTTACACAGTCAAAATTGTAACAAGTGCTGGTTAGTACTCACAAGTGAACACGTGTTATGATGTTGAATGAGTAACTCTGAAACTTCTCGGAATTCGATCAAATTTTAACGGTATACGCAGTTTCATGTATCTTGTTATTCCTCCAAATTCCATTAATCTAGGCTTTACAGAACCTGAGTTATTAACTTGTTGATCTTGGTGGCGGCATTTTTATTTCTGTTCATATCACAGTTATTGTTCAAATTCGGACCCATGTTCATATGAAATTTTTTGCTTAGAATCACTCATACTATCTCCCCTCCAAGTTTGTAACAGGGTTTCAGATATACCCTGAATATATCTTCTATATATATATAAAGAAGGATGTTTGTTTGTGGGTTTGTTTGTTTGTTTTTTTATACAAATCTACAGCTTTATTCCGATCTTGATAAAATTTTGCATATATGACCTTCAAAGCACGAGGAAGGTCACTGTCTACCTCAGATTTCGAAAAAATAATAATTATTTATAAAAAATCGATATTCATGGTTATGGCAGGGCATATTAATGAGAAATATCTCATGACCAACAAAGCAAGGCAAACAATGGTATCAACACGCAATTCACAAACACTCTGCACGGACCAACAATATATATCTCATGACCAACAATGCAAGGCAAAGTTTGTGCAAAAATAGGCCCGTCGTGTTCGCATCAACAATGGTCTCAATGCGCAATTCACCAATAACAATGAGCACAGAATTATTAACAATGAACAGGAAATGGATATAATAGACATATAGATAGGGCAGTCTCTCTTGATGAGGCAAAGGAGGTACACGTGTCTTCCTTCAGCTCCCTAACAAGCATTCAGACGAAAAGTGTGTGTGTTTCTTTGTGTATGTGTGTGTTTACCTACAAGCGCAATTATCCCGGGCAATGCCGGGTCCTCTGCTAGTATATGAATATGATTGCAGGGTTTTGTCTCTACTGCAGTTTGTCAAGTTTCTTGGAAATGGCATTGCATTGAAAACTCTGTATGTTACAAACAAAAAAACTTACAAAATATTTCGATTTTTTTAAAGAAACCTTTACATCTCCATGAATATAAGCGCTATTCTCATACAAATGAACAGAGCTAAGTAAAAGGAGCCTCGTAATCATATGCTACAGCTTCAATGCACTTCAAGCATTATTTCATTTTTTACAATTTTTTTTTTTAAATTTAATTTGTTGCTCGTCCCTTATTTGCCTTCGGAACAAAACCTTTGCTGATCCATACGAGGTGTAACTTGCTCTTTACACCCCTGAAGTTTCAGGTTGATTCCCCAAGCATTTTTCTAAATAATCAACAGAACATCTAAAATAAAATGTATTCATATTATTTTGTCCAACCCCTGAATGTTGGTAGCTATACAATATGTTTCCGATGATAAAATGGCTATAAAATATGGTTCATTTTCTTTTCTTTTTTCTTTACCGTGATACTTTTGGCATAATGAATAAAATTATTTGATTTAATTTTTAAATTGATGCCATTCAATTAAAATAAAAAAATAAAAAAAATTCTTGTTCAAGGGCTATTTTTAATTTTAGTATGCTTCAAACAACTCAAGAAATCAAACAGATTTCAAACACTTTTAAATAATTATTTTTACAAAGGTCTTTACCAGTTACGTAGGCTTAAATGAAAATAAAAGTTATTCCTTTAAAAATAATTTAGCACCTGCCCATCTACAAACCTAACATTCAAGTGTGGAAAACGATTTATAAGTTGCTTTTCAAAATTACAGAATTAAATTCAAGTCTTTACATTCTTTAAAAATAAAAAAATATTTTGGTCTTCCTCTGTAGCATTTTAAATGTTAGGTAACGTATCAGGGATTCTACAGAAACTCTCCAAAATTCCATTCCTCTTCGTCTTCTTCACTGTCATTTTCTGCTTCAAGATTAACTCCTTGGAAGAGTTTTCCATTGCAAGAGCTATACAAGTCATTGTAATGCAAGTACGGATTGCCTTTGTTCAACTGGGTCATGCAAAGCCAGCAGAAATAGGAATCACATCGCCAACAAGTCATCTTATTGCAGCCATCCAATTTCTAGAAATTAAAAAAAAAAAATTGCATATAATAAGATGTGACTGCATAGTTTTCATTGTATCAATCAATCAATTCTATCTTGCCATTCCATGATGGGGTGGACAACAAATTAATACCCTTCACCTCTGTCACTAGACACTCTTCACAATCTTACTCCACAACACAATCCTTGCATACCTCAGATAGATGCAGGTTTCCAGGCCTGTCCTGTGGACATCAGCTCACCAAGGCACTATTGTACACCATCTTGCATACATATTCTTCTGGAATTCACACTACTACATGGTGATTCAAAAGTTACTGTACAGTGGCTGGAAATGGTATATAACGGAAATAGATGCTAGAAATGCCTGCCACTGGCCTCACTACATCGGTAAGCAAGCAGTTGCATGTTGTGAAACATTCTGCGGCTCAATATGGCTGGTGAGATTTGCTGAACTTCAGTGGTGATTTCCTCCTTCAGCTCAGGCAAGGTGTACATGTTTCCATGCACTACTGCACAGTGACTTTTGAATAACCTTGTATATGCCCAAACCATTATTAACAGTTCTGCCAGATTCTCTCCACAAAATCTACGTCAGTCACATCACACTGTGCACATCCAGAATCAATTTTCACACGGTCCATACGTTTCACCCCACACGGAGTTCTCAAATAATCCATCTCAACTGCACTTATATGACTCTTGTATCTTAGTTATATAATGCAAGTCCCAGATCCATACAGGACACTAGGAACACAGACAATGATGTATCACCATACTCGCTTCTTTGGAATACCAATCTTGCTTCACCAAGAGATGCCAATCTTGCCCCTGATTGCCTGCCAAGAACTATGCTATTTTAAATGTAGTGTTTTAGTTAATAGACCTCACTCCCCTTCATTACCTGGCTAATTGGAGGTTGACTGCATAAAGATATGTACAATATAAAATTTGAATACAACTACTTGTGTGATCATTAAAAGCAGTCCAGTAACATATGCAGACTCGAAAGAACCTAAGGAGAATAACGTAAAATTCGCTGGATAAAATTAATTACCTCAATATGAGCTTTGCAATTAGGACATTCTTTACTGTTATCTGTTATCCACTCTTCCGACAAGAAATTGTCGACGAGCTGTTTCACTTGCCGACGGCCAAAACGTAGTTCTAATGCTTTCTTTTCTTCGTGATTACCGTACAAGTAATCATTAACTATCTTTTTTTGTTCATCTTAAAAATAAAAACGATTTAAGATTTAAAACAAACTTAGGATGAAGAAATCTTTTATCTAAATATCAACTATTTTTAATTATTGCCTAATCAAAAAAATACATAAAACAAACTTGCCTGGTTGAAGCTTGCAAGGTTCTACTCCATGGTAAGTCATTTTGCAATAAACACAGAAGACCAGAAAACACGAAGGACACGACCCCATGTTACTTTCTGGTTCCACAAGAACCGGACAATGACAACTTCGTCGCGGACAGTAGATAATGTCAGTCATTGTGTCCAGTGTTGTGGACAAAAGTAACTGATCGTATTTTGTGAATAATTCTGGTTCTACTAATTCCCGGACCTGAAAAATAAATTATTTAACGATAAAAAAGAAAGCTACTTTATTTCCAAACATGCATATTAGCTAATAGTAGGTGATGGAAAAGTCTATTCGCTAGCGCCGCGAATTGATCTACTGCCTTGCGAGAAATTTTTAAATCATCTAAAAAAGGCAGTAAATCACATACTTCTATACAGTAATGAGATAATGAATATATTGTATTATAAACAATAAATGCATTAAGGAATCAATAAATTAATTATTTAACGGTGCATTTCATGAAGAGATCAATCAATCTTACCTTTTACATTGTCAAGGAAGCACAGACAAATGTAGAAAATGCATGTTTCTCAATACGCATTATTATTTTACAATGACGGTGGATACTGAACTTTACCGACCACTCTAGCCACCATGATAGAATATATACTGTATGATCAAAAATATCCGGACACCCCTCACAGATCATCGATTGGCCCAATGTCACATGATAATGACTTGCACATCATTTAAATAGCTTCCCACACCTTCAGACACAACTCTGCTTGGACATTGGCAAGAATGGGTCGTTCGGCAGACCTCAGTGAGTTCCAACGTGGAACCATCGTTGGATGTCACCTATGCGGCAAGTCCGTGCGTGACATTGCCAGCCTTCTTCAGATACCCAAGTCAACAGTAGGCGATGTCATTATGAAATGGAAGACCCGGGGATCAACAACAGTTCAACAACGAACCGATAGACCCAAGAAACTAACGGACAGAGACCGTCGAGTGCTTCGTCGTGTCACCCGCAGCAACCGGAAGTCCTCGGCGGAAAAAATTGCCACAGAGTTTCGAAACGCCTCTGCAAACGATGCCAGTACCGTGACAATTCGTCGGGAACTGCACACGATGGGATTCCATGGCCGTGCTGCTGCCCACAAGCCCCACATCAGCAGAGTCAACGCCAAGCGACGTCTGGAGTGGTGCAAAGCCCACAGAAACTGGACAATGGACCAATGGAAACGTGTAATGTGGACAGACGAATCTCGTTACACACTCTGGCAATCCGATGGACGAGTTTGGGTTTGGCGCATACCTGGAGAATGCTTCTTACCTGAGTGCACAGAGCCCACAGTCAAGTTCGGAGGAGGAGGAGTCATGGTGTGGGGCTCATTTTCACGGTACGGACTGGGCCAACTCGTTCCTGTGCAAGGAATCATGAACTCCGACCGTTATCTGAATGTTTTGGACAACTGTGCACTTCCAACGTTGTGGCAATTTTTCGGAAAGGGGCCATTTCTCTACCGACACGACAATGCTCCGTGCCACAAAGCGAGGCGTGTACGGCAGTGGTTTGCGGACTCAGGGGTCGAAGAAATGGGTTGGCCGGCACAAAGTCCCGACCTCAATCCTATAGAGAGTCTATGGGATGAATTGGAAAGACGCTTGCGGGCCAGATCACATCAGCCAACTTCTGTACCTGAACTGATTCTCGCTCTTCGGGAGGAATGGAGGAACATTCCGGAAAGTACCTACCAACATTTGGTGGAAAGTCTTCCCCGAAGGGTGGAAGCTGTGATTCGGGCAAAGGGATGTGCAACGCCCTATTGATTTCCATGAAATCGTGGCTAGAGCGCAAACGTGCATGTGTCCGGATATTTGTGATCATATAGTGTATTAACCAAACTTGGTGCCAGAGGGAGTCCAAGAGAGACTAGTAATCCAGAGCTTTACAAGGAAGATTATTGGATTTAATTATCAGAAAAAATGAAACAAGGCAAAAAGCAACCACATGTTTTGAAGTTTTTATGTAATAAATGATTTTGGTCTCATAATCTTGTATTAGTACATAAAATCAATAACTATTAACGTGGCAGGTCTTCATGTAAACAAAAATTTTATTTATGATTTTATTTAAGGTGAGATAATTATAATACAACAATAAATAATATAAATAATCATGGACGAACTTCTTTTTGAGAGGTCATTTATGTATTTGTTTTTGGCGATGGGTAATTCAAAAGTGAATTAATGTATAATGAACTGTACATTGTATACAGGGTGGTCCATTTAAGTGTAGACCGAAATTATCTCAAAAACAAAGCATTGTACGAAAAAATGTCCAAAATCAAAAGTGAATTACTTCGCAGGAGAAATTCATTAGCCAAAAAATTTGCCCCCCCCCCCCCTTGTGAGGTGGGGGCGGGGGCTAACTTTGAAATCTTAAATAGGAACCCCTATTTTTAATGGTATATTCAGATTGTACACAATATTCGAGAACTGTTTTATTCTTGGTGTTTTTTCAATTGCAGGTATCCCAGTCAATTTTCAATTGAAAAATATAGGAATTTAGTGTACATTTATAGGAATGATATCTGCCAAATATAGGAAATGATGTAAAAATATAGGAACTAGAGGCCAGACCATTACAAATAGTTTTCATCAAAAAGAGTTATTAAAATTAATATTTACAATCATTTAAATAAACAAAAAAGTTTGAATGCCTCATTTTTTATGTCAAATGATGAAAGTAAAAATATAATTTCCGGAACTGGCAATAATGCAAAAAATGCAGAGGACCGAAAACAAATTTTTATAAGGAAAAAGGATGTGGATTTATTTCTTGCATGTCAAATGATGCTTTTGCAAATAATGATTTCTTGAGAATTTTAAATCTGAAAAAATTTAATTCTTAATATGAAATACAGTTAGATTCTTAATATGAAATGAAGTTTTTAACAATTTGTTTCAATAAGCAAATTACAGTCAATTCTCATTAATACGAAACCGGTTAATACGAAGACATTTTGTGGCCCGTCCTCGAGAAAGAAATTTCTATGTAAATTGTTTCGCTTTATACGAACATATTTTTATTAAAATACGGTTTATACGAAGGAAAATGTCATAATTTTATTGTAAAAGTGTCTTTTTAGGAACAATTTAATGATAAAATTTCAGATTTCAAAGTGTAAAGTTAATAAAAATAATTTTCAAAATCATTTCACGTGTGACATCAGCGGGATATGTGATTGCTTCTGTCAAAAGATAAACAAGTGATTTGTTCTGTCATGTGGCTTCGAGATTAGCGTGAAATCTGAATCGCGTGCTTTCAAACTGGCAGGAAATCTGATTCGCAAAATCTGATTGGTTCAGCTATTCTAGATCTGAAATCCTGTCACATGGCACTCAAATCTGTATTTAAACAAGTGCAATATCAACATCGTTTCAAAATCAATTTTGTCATCGCTACAACGTAGAGCAGTTATCCAATTTTATTATCCAATGTCAGCCTTAATAAAAGGAAACGAAAAGATATATCTTAAATTACAAATTCTTAATGCAGCAGAAAAACCAAATGCTATAAAAGGGCAGGTTGCTAAAGATTTTGACATTCCAGCCTCAACATTATCAACGATTATTAAAAACTCTGAAAAGATTATACAACAGGCTGAAACGAGTGGAACTCTGGGAAGAAAACGAACGCAAAAAGCAGCACACGAAGACATGGAAACGGTACTTTTACATGGTTTAAACAAGTAAGTTAGCGTGTTTCTGTTCCAGTATAATACAGTGCTGTAGAAATTACTTTAAGCTTTTTTTCGATAATGCACTGTACACTGTATTTGTTATAGGCTCGACAAAAAGTATTCCCATGCTTTCCATCTATTTCCGTGCTTATTTCATAACACTATTAGTATTGTTGGTTTATACGAAAAATTTTCTTGGTCCCCACGACTTTGTATTCACAAGAATTGACTGTATATGAATATTTTTATTTCTTTTTAATTTTTTTTGCAGGAATTTCTGAAGTTGAAAAAAAAAAACCAACTGTTAATTATAGTCTGCTTTCTTTTTTCCACCACTTTTTGTTTGCTTCTATTAATGTCCATTTCTTTATGTGCAGCATCTAATTTACTTTTTGCTGCCTCTATCATGGATTCAGCTAAAGAAACGGCTTTAAAATCAGTTTTCTCCAAAGCCTGTTTAAGTTTTTCATTCCCATCAGGGTATGATCCCTAGGCAAATCATTTCTAACTTCTATTTCTGCAACTTGTTTTATTTCTCTCTCAACATATAATTTTGATTTTTGTTATAGACAATTCTTTCATTTTCTGCTGTCTTTCAATTTCTTCTGCTTTTTTTCTTTTTCTAAACGCTGCATAGAATAACTATGAGCAGAGCAGGCCATTTGTAAGATTCCTCTTGTAACTGGAATCATGTGAGGCCTGTTATTGTAATCTTTAAGTCTATCTTGAATGGAAAGGATACCATTTATAGAAATTTTATTCTGTCAGCACTGATAATCATGTCGCTCTCAGAAAATCCTCTTTCAACTGCAACGTTACCGTGTGACAAAACCAACACAAGTTTAACAAGCTTCATAATCGAAGGATATTTCAATTGATCTGAAGAAGTGTTCATGCAGAAAAAATGCCTCCAATAATAATTCCAGTTTTTGTATTGAGACACTCTTCTGCAAGTGTCTCATTCTGATATATCATCCATTCAAATGATCAATATCGATTTCTATAGGTAATAGACATCGTGTATATGTATCGTGATAACAAGGCTTTCTTCGCATCGTGTACATCATATTTTTTTATTGGGAAAAATGATAGAAAACGAGGCAAACGTGCACAGAAAAACATGCTATCGGCGAATTTCAATATGGTCGACTTGACTGGCGGAAGTGGATTAGAAACAGTTGCTAAGGATTCTGGGACTGGAGAGATGCTCACTTGTAGCTGATTGGCTACGCATTAGGAGCGACTTCTGAAAATACCAACACAGTTGGAACTAGCAAACCAGCGCCATTGTCGGCTCTAACCCGCTTTCCGCCGCAAATTCGTTGAATGCGAAACGGCTCCGGCAACCAAAATCGCGTCCAATGCGCTAGATATGGCGAATTCGACGCGAAATCACTGAATGTGAACCGCCCTTTATACATACAATTTTTAAAAAATAGGAAATATAGGAAGGCCGAGATGCCTGCAATTGATCCAACCATTTAGGAGATAGAGGCCCTGAAAGTGTGGAAGTTTTAAAGTTTTAACCCAATTTTATCGATGAAGACAAAGAGACAGAAAGTAGGTCTTGCAGACATTCCTATTCTACTTTTTAATGGTCTTTATGAATCCGAAGCCAGAATTTCAAAAATCCAATATTTTTCAATACACATGCACAGACCCTGCCTCCATAGGACTGCTAATCCCAAGACTTTGCTTGTGTACTAAAAAATTGATTTTTTTTTTTAATTCTGACTTCGGATTCTTAAAGACCATCAAAAAGTAGAATAAGAATGTCTGCAAGACCCACTCTCTGTCTTCATTGATAAAATTGGGTTCAAAACTTTAAAACTTCCACACTTTCAGGGCCTCTATCTCCTAAACGGTTGGATCAATTGAATAAAACATTTCTCGAATATTGTGTACAATCTGAATATACCATTAAAAATAGGGGTTCCTATTTAAGATTTCAAAGTTACCCCCCCCCCCTCACAAGTGGGGGAGGGGGGCTAATTTTTTGGCTGATGAATTTCCCCCAAGAAGTAATTCACTTTTGATTTTGGACATTTTTTCGTACAATGCTTTGTTTTCGAGATATTTCCATGCCTACACTTACATGGACCACCCTGTATATTGGCTAATCAAAGGATTGTGATATATATTATACGCTAATTTCATTTGAAGTTCATCAGGACAGAACGCAACTTCATCAGTTCGAAGCAGTTTTGAAGTTGCCATCTTTTTGAGAAGTTAATTTCGTATTACGGTAGTTTTTGCTGATGGGAAAAGAAATGACGTTATTTCTGTATATTCTTGTGAGTTTAGTTCACGGGGAGTACAAGGGTGTGGGTTTTTCTCGTTCGTGGGTATTAACACAAAAATACAGTACATGTGAAAAATAAATGTCAACCCTTCGCATGTAGAAACGTTTCAGTTTCATTTCTGAGTGTCTATTCATCCAAGTATGACAAGTTTTTTTTTATTATTGTGTTCATAATTGAACAAGTTCGTGATTGGAAGTCAGACACTTTACGAGATCAATTTGTATCATCAGATTGTTGGAAGGTCAACAAGCAACAGCCCACTCACGTCTTCCTATTTGTTGGAATTAACAGAACTTTATATTCTGCGATAGTTGTCAAGTGATTTGAGGGGTATAATTTTTTCGATCATCTGCATTGAGCAAGGAGAAAAGCCACACAAAACAGCGGTTTAAAAAAAATAATTACTAAAAGGATAAATTTAATTTTAATCTAAAATAAAAACATTTTTTCTAATAATAGATTCTACATGGATATTAATAGAATAATAAAAATTTACATGGTGCCCTAGAAAGACGGACGATTTTTAAACCTGAATAGCAGGTAATCTGTGACAATTGGTTAAGTTATTCATGCAGGAGATTAATGTGAGAGATCAGGAATTTGTTTTGGTAAGTTTCATTGTTTTTATACAGACTGATCTTTTCGAAATGCATGCGATGACATTAGCAGCCTGCAAATTTGGTGCAGTCAAGCCAACAGCAGACATCTAATGATGCCCGCCAACTCATCTGCCAAACTATAATTTCTTGTAAATTTCTCGTACAACTGTATGATTGCATTTGGACAAGTTGGCGAGCATTATTGGATGTCCGTGGTCTGCCCTGACAGCACCAAATAAGAAATTCAAGAAATCAATTAAACAGCTTTGAGAGTATAGAAATCTATAAAAGGGATTCTAAAACGTTATTAAATATGGACAAATGGCTCATCTCAATTTCTTTTCACTTTGATTTATTGAACCGATTCCATGTCTTTTTGTTTCTTTTCTTTTTGTTTTTTATTATTTACAGTTTTTGTTTTTTGTCACTTTTTATTTTTTGTTTATTATGCACACACTGGCCAATGAATGGAGCAATCTCGCAAGTTACTCTGTGCGATGGCGCCACTGCGCTCTACGCTTCTGGTTTCATGGATTCATTTGCTTGAATGCTAGTTGTAATGCTCCGTGTTGCATGTTATTTTTATTGTTGTTGCCTTCATGTCGTATTGTACTTCAATGTTCTGGCCACAAAGGAGGATATCAATTTCATAAGAATCCAGAAATGAAAAAAAGGTGTTAAGTTGCAATTAAAAGACAAAAACCTTCCTCGAATCAGTTATGGGAGACATCAGATAGATCTGTGTATGCAAGTTATACTTCAAGCCCGAGGATTTCTTAGAAAAATCCAACTGAATTAGACATGTAAATATTTAAATTTTATTCCAAGATTTGTGTATAAATTATATCGACATGCTTATAAAATAAACTACATAGAAAAATAAAAATCAGCCCAATCAGCCACATTTTCATCCTATAAAAATAAAAATACCCTGAAATATGTTGGAATATCTCCTAGTAGAGCTGTAACTTATATTTCACAATGTTATGATGGGAGTCCCACTGACAGGCAGGTTATAGAAAGAAGTGAATTATTAGAAGCTTTAACAGAAATTTAGAATTGATATGCTGAAGAAAGCACCTTAGCTGTCGAAATGTATAAATAAATTCTATCGTGGACATATTGCTTCTTTTCAGCTCTTCACTTTAGAAATATATTAACTAGCAAAGGCATCCGCCGTTGCCTGGGATAATTACACGTGTAGGTAAACAGAACAATCTCAAAAAGTTAAATTATAACTCCAAATTGGTTAAATAATAACTCAATCAATACAACATACAGCAAAGGGACTATCCATTCTACGAAAAATCCAAAAAACAGGAATTCTAGGTGATATACCGGGACTTAATATTATTATTATTAATTAATGTTAAAGTTATTCTACCTCTCAATTAAATCCTTTTTGCATCTTTTTAGTAAAGCACCACGTCTTTTTAACTCTATTTTTAAAGCCACAACATTTAGTTTACTATAGTCTGCCATTACGTCTGTAAACCGGAAGCGTAGAGTACAGCGGCGCCACCCTAGGGAATGAGTTTTCAGAGATCGCCCCATTAGAAACCTGTGATGAATTACTGTACTGATATGCAAAGCGGAGTCACAAGTCAGAAACGATTGTGATATGCAAATGAATGCAATCATGTGAGCTACATGCTCATTCCAAGCTACAGATACAGGGTAGGAACAAGCTGCAGCTGCTCAAGTTGAGCAAACGGGGAAAACAGCAGACCTGTCTGAGTTCCAAAAAGGAGTTATTGTGGGAGCCCGTCTAGCTAGAGCTACGATTTCCAGGACATTACAACTGACCAGTATCTCAAAAGGTCAGATCTCTAAGGTGTTCAATGCGTGGAAACGGAATCCACAAGAGTTGTCGAAACGGCAGAATTGTGGATCAAAATCAACACAGACCACCGTCGTCTGAGATGGATTGTGCGGCAAAACCAAAGGTCGGAGGTGGAGCAACTGACGGCAGACTTCAATGAAGGATCGTCACAACCCATCTCCTCCAGAACAATGCACCGAGAGTTGAAGCGAATAGGAATGGGAAGTCACATGCCAGTGAGGAAGCCCCTGGTGTCAGCAACAAACCAGAAAGTTTGCCTGCAGTGGTGTAAAGAACGGTGTGACTGGACAGTAGACGACTGGAAAAAGGTGATGTGGTCAGACGAGTCACGTTACACATTGTTTTGCATCGATGGCCGGCAGAGAATTTGGTGGTAGCCCCATGAAGCGATGGACCCCTCGTGTGTCGTGAACACATTCAAGCTGCAGGAGGAGGCGTCATGGTATGGGCCATGTTTTATTTGTATGGCAAAGATCCCCTGATATTCCTTGACAGTCGGGTGAAAGCCAAAGAATACCTGAACATTGTTGCAGATCAAGTCCATCCTGCAATGGTGCATTTGTACCGAAATGGTGACGGGTTCTTCATGGACGACAATCCTACTGTCCATCGAGCAAGAATTGTTCAGGAGTGGTTTTCTGAACATGACACAGAATTGCAACATCTGCCGTGGCCAGCGCAAAGTCCAGATTTGAATCCGATCGAGAATGTTTGGGACATGCTGGAAAGAGACATTCGTCGAAGTCATCCGCTTCTGTTTACTCTGCAGGACCTGAAGGTCTCTCTGACGAATGCATGGTCTGCGATTACCTTGCCTGCACTGCAATACCTTGTAGAGTCCATGTATATTCTGTAATTACAGCCAAAGAAGGGTCAATAACATACTGAATGAAGTTTCTAATTCATTTGCCGGTGTGTGTATTTAATTTTTAATGGTTTTTACTTTTTACACTGCGGATGTAAGAGCCATGTCCTCTGTTCCCGATGCAGCTCATATAACCAGACTATACTGTACTTTATTATTTAACCTTTATGTTTTAGTTTATTTCCCATCCCCCTATTGACAAAACGTCTCCTCTTATTTTATTGGCCCGTAAGTCGTTAATATTCCTTCCGCTTAACCAATGGGAAATATTTTTGGCAACCCTGCACCCCTCCCATCTACATGTTCTCTAGCATTAAGGTTTTAATTTCTTTTTTACTTTTGTCTCTCACCAGTGAAGATGACTAATTGGTAGCCGAAATACGTATATTTAAAAAAAAAAAAACAAATGATATTTCAATTCTCCTTGTGGATTAGAGGTTCCCCCTTTTGAAAACAAACAAACAAATAAATAAATAAATAAAATAATTAAATTATTCATTACCAGAGAAGGTAGAGCTTGAGAAGTGCATTTCTCTTCCGGACAATTCAATCTATTAACACAGCCAGTAGTGATTTGAATTTCAAAATAACTTTTAAGGCAGACTTTGCAAAACACATGATTACAAGGCTTAAAAGCTTTACAACTTGAGCCAAGTTTCTCTTCAAAGCAAACTTTGCACGTGAAAAAACTAGAGTCAAAAGCTTGTTGCTGACGCAATTTGTTGTAATCTAAAATGACAGTTAAAAGCTGAGCTTCAGAAATAGTCTCCTGAACAGCTCGGTCATCATATTTACATACGTTAACTGGTAAACTGCTGTCGCACGTTTTACTTGCATCATGTCCAGTACGTTTTTCACTTTCATTCTCTTGGAAAGAGTGCGTTCTTGAATTTGAATAACTTTTTCTTGGATGCGGGTGGTAACCCCTTCTTGGTCTACTAAATCGACTTCTGTATGTACTATGCCTATAACAACTATACGAAGAAGTTGTATTTGATGGAGATGAATGACACTCTCTGAATGTCCTGTTCTCTTCTCTTCTTGTGTCTGCTCTCTTTTGTGGCTTACTAGTTCTTCCTGGTTTGTCTTCTTCACAAACCTGGTTCCTTTTTGAATAACTACTACGATTATTTATTATATACAGCTTTTTTTCGGTTACGAGAGAGTTTTTGTCACATGGAAGACTGTTGGAACTCGTGGCTCTACTACTCGTTTTTAAATTTTTAATCTTTGGAAGGACGGCATCTGAAAGATTTAAACATCCTCCTATGGATAAAGTGGTTAGGCTCTCTTCATTCAGATAATTAATCCAGTGAAATAGGACCACAACACCTTGATTCTCAGTCCAAATGCCATCCAATTTTTCACAAAGTGTGGTCAACTGTAAAAATAAAGAACATAAATAGTATTTATTTTTTAATAATCTATGATTATCTTTTCACAAAAGCTACATTTTAGAAATACAACTTATAAGTGGACTTTTTTTTAATGTCTATCACCATTAGAAATCTATATATAAATACGGCAACGCATTTTTTATCACACACTTTTACCTGTGTTAACGTGGACGAATACGCATGAAATGCATATGGTTGGAAAGGTCCTGTGCTGTAGATGTGCACAATATATTTTGTTTGCGTATTTGTTCGCATTAACACAGGTATAAAAGCATTTCAAAAAAGGTAGCATTAAGGAACAGGTTGTGCGCCATATTTGTGAACGCATGTAGCATTGCCTTTTTTTATTTTTATTTTTTTTTAAATATCATATATCAAATTAACTCAAATCGTTGTTGATGTTCATTTGAAAGCATTTTAATTGTTGATTTGTCAAATTCTGATTATTTATAACAATAGTTTTGTGTATATTTTTTTTATTTATTATCAATTATTCATCGATCCCAGGCCATTATAGTTTATTTGCACTCATTTTGCGGTGAAAATGTTATCGGCAATTAATGCACACTGCCTTCATTTTGCAAATAATATATAAAAAAAGTTGAAACATTTATACCAATATAACAAATCCACAGTGGAAATTTTTTAGAAGATGCGAAAGAATCCCGTAAAAAAAAAAAAAAAAAAAAAAAAAAAATTTCGCCTTCATCCTACCAGGAAATGCTCTCTATCAGCTACAAATGAGATGTATTTCATACTCTTCTGTACACTTCCGATCCATACATCACCAGGATTAGAAAACTGTATAACAAATATGGGCAGGAACTTGATTAAGATACTCTGCAGCTTTTGACTTATTTCATACGTTCACTGAAACAATACCTGAAGTCCCCAAGTATAATTATGTACCTATACATTATTCCATAGAAACAACTGCTTAAAAATTGTTATTAACCAACTATTCAAAATATTTCTATAATTAGTAAGTAAGCATTTTCGTTGTTTTCTAAGCTATTTTAAGGTATTTTCATACGCTTTGAAAGTAATATTTTTAGTTAAAAAATAGATACCAATTTTGAAGTTTTTGATTACGAAAAATTCAATAAAAAGCAATTCATTAGAAGCATCATATACAACTTTATGTTTGTGCAAAACTTTAACTCTTTCTTTAGTAACTAAAGAGTTATCAATTTTTGGTCCAAAACAGACCTTAATTTTCCACAGTGGGACAGGGGAGAGACGCAAAGATAGGGAGGGACAATTTAGCGTCAATATTAATATTATATTTAGATAATAATTCGATAGATATATTAAAAGATAACTTTAGATGTGCTTTAAATATTATTCCGAGAAATTTGCAAAGTTTTCATCACGGTGAAATGAATTTGATGTATCAGAAATGTCATGCAAAGCATTTGTGTTGGATATTTTTCATTCTTCAAAGTTTATTAATAAGCAAGATTGAAGCAACAACAATAACACATATATTTTTTTTTTCTGAGAAATGTGACCGAATTTCGATCATTGGGGGATCCTAGTATACATAAATACACAAGCAAAATGATCAAAAACTCACAAGATAATATCTTCTATTAAAGTTTTCATACCCTATGTTATTTTCGATGTAATGAAACCAAAAAAGTATGCAGGCTTATTGTAAAATAAAACAATATCCAATCAAGCAAAGCTTATTTGGTTAATCTTTCAATGAGTTTTAGGCTTTAAAATATTCAAAGTAAAAATTATTCAATTACTGATACACTACACGGTTTGATTGCCGATTGTGTGCGTAATGACTTATCAACAGGGTTTGCGTTTACTTGCAATCTAGGCCTCGAATGCTAAAAACTGATGCAAAACTGACTCATTAAAATTTTGATTATCATCGGCCATATTCTTCACATCAGATTTTAACCTCATTTCATTTTGTTACGTGCTATCGTGTTTAAATTTAGAATTAACTATAAGAGATTGTGCATGCATGAAAAAAGTATGGGAGTCTAAAATTTGACTCGTACCTTTCAGGCTGAGGAATCTGACTGACTCGTAGATTTTTGGTCCTACAGCGAACCAAGCTGATTATGATTGCTTTGGAACTGAAATGTACAGTCCATTCCAAAAACATTTTCACTTAGGTAAATGATGTTTGGCTTCCTTGCAATACATTAAACCAGTGAGATTAAAGGGCAAATGACACCAAAAATATTGATATCAAGATAATAAATAATCAGAAAGAATGTAACATAAAAAAAGAAAACAAGTTTTTATGGAAAAAAAAAGTTACAAATTTTTTAAGAAAGAGGCAACAAATAAGCAAAATGGGGGCCCCTCCATTCAAAAATGTAAGCTGCGTGTAACGTCATCTTTGCTAAGCCAAGGCAGAAGAGATTAATAGGCCCTGTAGCTTGTGAATCGTGCCATGGCCTGTAAACCTCGCTAGCCTCGGTTACCAAGCCTGACATCATAAACAATGCTATTGCGGGAGTTTTTGACAAAATTCACAATGAATTTATATTACAGGAAGTGGCCTTTAAATTTTGATTTCTTTATTAAAAATGAAAGTAAAAAAATAATAAAATTGATATTTGGTATCTGGAAAGTATTCAAAACTATATGAAATCAACTTCTGATTTGGTATCATTTGCCCTTTAATCAGTTCAGGCAAGAAGTCTAGTTCGAATCACGTCGGACAATGCCATTTACTATTTCTTAGCAACAGGGATAAGTAGGCATAATGAGTGAAGTTCACTGTTTAGACTGAAATCTGATTTTGAGCCTTTATTAAGAAAGTTTTTCTTTTTATTAATAAATCAATGAATATTATTATTATTTTACAGAAATGCAGTACAATAACATGATATCTACACAAGGAAGTAAGCGATAAGTTGGCAAAGCAAGCTCAACAATATAATGGTGAATACACGAATTAAATCATTACATGTTTTTCATGAAATAATCAGTAGTAGAAAATAAGTTTAAGTTTGTTTCAGATTTAACAAAATAATAATCCTCTAAATATATAAACTATAAATCTGATATGGTATTTCATAGGGAATAGATACCAATCTTTCAAAATGAAATATCTCCTGGGTTTACGCTTAAAAAAATAACATATCAACAAACAAAATTGTATTCTCATCCACGACGGAAAAAAAATATATACAGGGTGAACCATTTTAAAGTTTCCCCTGGAATATCTTGAAAACACGTGGGATCGATAAAATTTCCGAATGAAATTTATTTGTCTCAGAGGAAGCAATCGAATGGTACTAAAATAGACGGCGGGCCCGACCCCATTCATTCGGAACTTTTTTATTTTCTAACCTAACTTAACTCATTTATTCAAAGCTGCATAGTTAAATTGAGAAATGGTATAGTCGATTTTATAATTCCATAATGCAGGCAGGCCTTTTGTGGGTTATGAAATTATTAAGTATCAGAGTTAATATAAGCTGACTCTCTTCAAGTTGATTATTTGGAATTCAAAGGATCTTCCTCCCTTTTATTGGAATGAAGAGATAGGATCTTCCTCCCCTTTATCTTCAAGCAATACCAGACCTGTATATGGACTTATAGTGATTTTTTTAGAAAATATGTATAACCGGGTGCTCCAGTGGAAACACCGGAAGTAGCCCTAAAAATGGGACCTCCCAAAATACCGGAAGTAGTCCCAACAGCGAGACTTGCCAAAATACCGGAAGTAGATTTTGCCAGGTAATGCTTGAAATTTAATACAGAACCTGGATAAAAATACAAAGAGAACATATCAAAGTACATTCAACATTTTGTTGGACACGGAACCATAGGGTAACAGAGCTTTTCAATGCTCTGTACCGGAAGTATTAATCACGTGGCTGCGAACGACAGGAAACACGTGATCGTTGCGCACGGCTCTAGAGGAGGGAAATTTAAGTTTAAGTAAAGAAATTTGTTTGTACAGATTAGTATCTATTACTGACTGTTTTAAAAAATGCCGGGTGCAACGAAAAATGGCCGGGCGCAGCGCCAGGCTAAAAACGCCTAGAAAAATCACTAACTTAATTTAAATATCATGCTAATTGTTCCATCATTATCAGGGAAAAATATTTTATTGCACATTTCCATTATTACTGATTTCCTTCCATTTTTTACTCTTAAAAGTAATTATTATTAGGCGTATTCTCCATCGCGCATGATCTGCACAGTATGCACGCTACGGGCACACTGGCTGTTCCGCAAATTATCGTCACTGCTACTTTCATCTACAGCATTTACAATATGCTTATTTACGAGGGTTGTACCAAAAGTAAGGTTCCCATATTTTTTACAAGTAGAAAACATTGTTTATTGTTATTAATTTATACATCGTTGAAAAGCTTACACTGTTGTCTATTTTTCAACATAGTCTCCATTTTTTTCAACACACTTTTGAAGACGGTGCTCCAGCTTTTGTATTCCTAAGTCGAAGAAGTCTCCCGCCAATCCGTTCTTTCAATTGTGCCGTGGGAAGCTTCAGGAATGCGTTCAACAAGTTCACGGACAGTGACCCTCCGATCTTTCAGCAGCTCACTGTTGATCTTCTGGGCAATCGAATCCGAAACCGGCGGTCTTCCACTCCGTTCTTCATCGTGAACTTCCGTGCGACCCTCAGCAAAAGCCCTGCACCATTTTCGGACGTGCTGAACGGACATGCACTTTTCACCATAAACCTCAGTCAGTTGCCGATGAATCTCCACGGGCGGTAACTGCCTTGCGTGGAGAAACCGGATTACTGCTCGAACCTCGCACTTGGCGGGAGCGGCGATCAACACTTCCATCTCTGACGGCTGCCAAGTGAACACTGAGCGCCGTAGGAATCGCTCGAGAGTGGGGCTCGAGAGTGCGGGAACCACTGCGCACGGCACTGTTGTCGGATTTAGCCTAGCACCTTCCCTCGAGGCTGTAGCTCATTGGGAACCTTACTTTTGGTACAACCCTCGTATAACTGTTTGCATGGCATTAAACATTGACATGGTATCGAAATTTTTCTATCACTGTTTGCCATTTGCAAAAATCGCAGGTTTATCATTAACACTGTTCTTCTTGGGTCTGCCTAAACTCCATGAATCGCACTGCACGATTCACACTGATCACGTGACTCACTCTCACGAAAGTTCATTTCGTGCACGATGGAGAATGCGCCTATTGTCACCAACAATTTAATTTGTTCAGATCAGAATGTACAAGCAAATAATAAATTCAGCATTAGTTAAGAACAAATGCACAATAACAATTAATGCAATTTTACCTGTTTTTTGTTTAGCCATTTACAAGAGAGGGTATATGTTGGTGGCGAGGCTGATGGATAATCCACAGGCAATTCAAAATGTATAGTAATTGGTGGTAAATATTCTATAGGAACAGATTTTTCATTCTCTACATAAAAAAAATAAATAAATAAAAAAAATGTTATCATTTTAATTATGGAATATCAAATATGAGAATGCACTTGCAAAAACTTGAAAAAAATTTTTTTTTTGCCTTATCAACAATCTTTTATTAATGCCAATGTGTCTGTCAGTCTGTATGCTTGTATGTATGTTCACGATAATCTCTACAACCGTGAAACCAATGGGCATCAAACTTTGCCATGGATTTCCATGGGTAGCACAGGTTTAATGAGTGAAAAAACACCCATTTTTCAGTTGAACCTCACTAATAAGGATATCCTCGTGACCGGAAGAAAATACACTAATAAGTGCTTAAAAAATACAGTACTCAACACAACATTAATCTGAATCGTGTTTAATACATGTACAGTATTTACTTTTATAGTATAAAATTGGAACACACAAGAAAGAAATTACATTTTTACAAATTTGGAAAATAATCAGAGTTTTAGAGCAAGGCATTGTCCACGTTTTCCACACTGTAGAGATCCTGCTTAGTTTTCGTTTCGCATTTCTGTTACTCTGCCAGTCATCCAAGATGTTCTCTTTGGATTTCTTAACACACAGCTTGTATTACACCAAATTTTTCGGCAATGCTTGCCTGAGCTTTATTACAATCCAACAATTTAAGAACTTCAACACGTTCAGATAGAGATAAGGTTTTACGTTTTCCAGAGGACAAGTCATACATACTAAAGCTACCTAAATTCTATTTTTAAAGAAAATTTGTGTTAAAAAATTAAAAACAAATCAATAACAGAAAGAAAAAAAATTGCGTTATACAAAAACCGGTCACTTACTTTTTTCAAGGAAGCTGGGAGTCTGGGAGAGAAAATATGTCTGCCAATGACATCTCGGTGCATTTCAAGTTATTTTATCAGTTTAACCGGAGTTCAACACAAATTTTAGCATAGAAATTTATCCATATAAGTGGATTATCCTTTTATCCGATATCCTTGTAAGCAGAGTTAAAATGCATTGAAATGAAATAAACAAAAACGGGACTGTACAATCTGTTTTAAACATGTTTATCATTAATCCAGTTTTGGGCTTCGGCCTGTTGGGGACAACACTGGGTTTGTTTTTTTTCCCCTTTGATCTTGTCTGATTGGAGCCTTTCCCTGTGGTTGTTACATTATTATTAATTTATTAATTATTATTATTATTATTATTATTATTATTATTATTATTACAGTAAAATCCCGTTACAACGTACTTCAAGGGAACTGGAAATTTGTACGTTATTCTGAAACTGGGGGATGGGGGGGGGGGGGAAGACTTGTGAACAATGCATATATGCATAGAAAAACATAACAGTACATGAAGTGTAGCTTTTTATTCAATACAAATATAGCATACAGCTGGTTAAATTTTAAAAAAAAATGCAAAATTCTGAAATGTTTCACAACATCTACTCGTTTTCTGCCTTTGTCCACCGCTTTTAAAATATCCAGCTTTTCCTTTAGTGAAAACTGTTTCCTTTTTCTTTTTTCTGCCATTACAATCTGTAATCTTTCTGTGAATTGCTGAAATGATGCTCCGACTTAAATAATATGGTGTTTACAATGTGTTTACATGCACATTTACTTAAAACTAAAATTAAAATAAACAAACACATGGTGGTATGATCTTACCCTATTGACGATGGACAATCGTCCATCAAGTGAAGCTTTCCAATCTAATTGCTGTACAAAATGGGTCCTGACTGAGTAGCATGCAGAGATTTCCGGTTTTTTTTATGCTACACTGACCAACCAATGAAATGTGAACTCTGATTAATTAGCTCACTGGCTTAAGTGATGACGTATCGTTTTCTTTTGATGCATTGCCATTTGCGACTTTCGCATGCAGTGATGCTGCTAGGCAAAATCAGCGTGGCACAGCGGCATGCTGCCCCGCCACGCTGCCCCTCGGTGCTGCACAAACGCAAGAAACTAAAACCAATAAATGCCAAGAACGTGCGGCTTATCATTGTGGTGTGAGTAATTTAAAGCCTAAACATTTTAATGAAACTGCTACGTACATTCATTTAAATTATTAATAACTGCATCAATTTAGTTGGTAGCCGTGACGAGCTGTTTATCACGTTACTTCTTGTGCTTTTTTTTTATCCTCCGCATTGATAAGTTGAGCCTTTTGTATACGCGTGTGGTGCTTTCCTGTGGTCGCTTTACTGTCAAAACAAACAGCTTCGTCCACGAGAATAAGAAACAGTTTTCATGTTTGAATTAGCATGTTTAACAAATAAATACTGTAAATATATAATTGTATTCATAATAAGACATGTGACATGTGTTACCTATCAGGCATATTGCACCTTTCAATTATACTGCTCTTGTAAATTTTGTGAATTTGTCACTTTTTTTTTATAACTCTTATGTTTTAAATTAACAGAAAACTCTTAAAAAACGTTTTTATTTAATGGAAGAATGCTTTAAAAAAATAAAGAAAAGGTTTTATGGTTACAATCAGATCTTTTAATGGAATGTGCCTAACAGGCTCATTGCACCTGAAGATGTGGCTAACAGCATTGTTTTCTATGTATCGTTCGCCCCGTTGCCCTCTGCGTGACGTCCGGCCCAACAACCAATGACAGTAAAGTTGGCCGATCGGTGTTACCTTTATCTTTATATACCTTGATCCAGACCATTGAGACAAATAGACGCCCGGGCCTGTATTCATGATTTTATGGTAGTTAACATTCATTTAAATGGATTTAATTCAGTCTATTATAACCGAATTTTTATTAATGATTGAACGACTATTTCAAGATGGTCAATAAATCAAAAATTATTTACTACACTCGATTATAACACATCTAGGTTCATTTTCGATGAAATGTTTGTACAGTATTCAACCTGTATGATGGATTCAATCAACTCTTACATACCAACAAATGACATGAAAAAAGATAATCTGATGTCTCATATCGATTCTTTTGTAATTACAAATTTAAATCCTAAAACACTTATATATTTTTAGCTATACATTATAGTATAAACAAAAACACCATTGAGTCAGAGACCCAAGTGTGAAGTTCACGTAAGGATAATGTAACAAGGCGCTGACTTTAGCATATAATTTATGCTAAACATTAAGCAAACATTCAAATTGAGCTGATCACGGTAATAGTTCAATTCTAATAGTTTTTCTAATAAAATGAACTCACCATCAAAACTCTTCACTACATAAAACGGTTGAGGGAGTTGAGGAAAGGCACGAAACTCTCCGCTATGCAACCCATTCTCCTCGGTGGAAGAAAACACGTTGGTTTCATAAATGCTGGCCAAGGCAAGGATTTCATCGTCTTGAGCTTCTTTATCCGACATCGTGGTTTAGCAGGGATTCCTTTACTCTATGTTAATCTATAAAGAAAAAGAGTGAATAATAACAAATCAAAATAAGTAGGTCTCAAAGGTTTAGATCTGGATCATTTCAATCTACCCAACCTGTCTCTAGTTAAGATTTTTGGCCACTGGAATGCTGTTGTAGAATTTTTACATGGACATTTACCATTTTTTTTTAAATATTAAACTTACATTAAGATCTATTAAAAAATATAAAACTTAATAAAATATCGAAATGAGGCATATAAATGTTATGGTCTTAATGAATTTATCGGCATGGTTTCAAATTTCAATTTGAAGTTCGCCTTTGGAGTTTTTACACCCGAAAGGGTGCTAAAATGAAGTAGGGGGGTAACATTTTAAATAAATAAATAGTAAAATAAAGACAAATGAGTGATAGAAAAAATTATAAGAAAGGGGGAAAGAAAGCTTGCTAAACACGATCTCAACGTACGCGGCAATGCGAACGAGTACTTTCGTATTCGTATGATTTTTTTTTTAAGCGGGATATATAATTGATCAGTATCAACTCTTCGTTTTACCTTTTGACGACTCGATTTCACAAGTTAACGAAAGAAATGAATTTAACAAGGAGCAAATAGCCGTGAAAAGATTTCATTACGACGCTTCTGCTGCGCTACAACGTTGTGCTGGGGCACGAAACGTTCATCGCGTTTATCGTTTTATTTGCATCACGCTCCTTGTGAGCCCGCGATGGAGAGGAAAGTTACTCTTATGGAGCTGTGATGCAATGCCGGGCTAGCGTGTAATCAACTCGCGTCTGTCATCGTCCTGATACTATCTTGCAGTCTAATCATGCAACGGTTGCTATTATATAAAGAGAGATATAAGCTCTCCCACTCCGTATGAGTGGGAAATTATCATAAACTTGCATTTGCCCTGATTAGCGTCGTCTTGTTCCCTTGATATCAACTTAAAAAATTACCAATAGCTTCGTTTGAAACATCAAATACTATTTTAAGTTCATTAACTGAAACTGGGACAAAACCATGAATGTAGTTTTTTTTTTTTATGGGGGGGGGGGTCCTCCTCCCATGTTTACCTTCACCCTCTTCTTTGTATAGGATACATTAATATTCTGAATTCTTTAAAACCTCCTCCTCATCAAAAAGTCATGCCTACAGGGCTTGCTAAGAAGTACCATAAATACTGTATTAAGTGACCGGGCGCTTATTTGCAAAAATTCAGCAGATCCACAGGCACTTAATGCAGGTCCAGCGCTTATAAAATTCTGCACAACTGTGATGGAAACCAGCGATGCCCATTGGATACGGATTTCTGATCCGGATCTGAAAATATCTGGATTCGTATCCAGACATATCCAGATCTCAGATGTCTGATCCGGATTTTGGATCTCTGATCCTTTCACTGGATGCGTGTTAATTAGGACTTACGAAGACTCAGGCTATCACAATCGCAATAGTCGAGTCCATATAGATTGAGGGGATATGGTACAATTCTAACTAAAAAAAAACCTAAAGATTTGTTAAATTAAAGCTGATTTTATTTTATGATGATTTTGATTGTTGATTACATTAAAGCGATCCACCGCACAATAATAGGGTAGATTATTTATTACGGTTGTTATAGATGATATAAGAAAAATTAAAGCTTTTATAAACTGCTCTCAGAAAAAAAATTGGCATATACACAATTTCCTGATACAGGATCCGGATCTCGGATCTAGGTCCGAAAAAAAGATCCGGATATCTGGATCTTGACATCCCTAATGGAAACTATTGTGCAAAATTCTCACCCTTCTTCTTGCTCTTTTCTAAAGTATCCTGCTATGTTTTCCATTCCCGAATACATTTAGGATCAATGCTAAACTGTTTGGCTGTAGCCTCTGTAGAATACTTTACTGCTGCGAGTTTAAAATTGAGCTATAATTGAGAAGTTTTCATTTTTCATCAGCTATGTTGCTTGACTGAATCCAAATTAAAAAGCAAGAAATTAGAAGACAATCATGCTGCTATCTAATTTCCGGTTTAGGAGTGGCAGTTGGGAGAGCAAAAATTCTTGTGAGAAAGCAGCAAGGGAAAAAAAATCCACAAAATGAACTAAAATAAGTGCCCGGGCAGTCATTGAAGGTCTGGTGCTTATTTGTAAAAATTTGGTAAACCCCCAGGCGCTTAATGCAGGCAGGCCGGTATTTCAGGTCCGGCGCTAAATACAGTATTTACGGTATGTCTTCCAAGGATGTGCCCAGGAAAATCTGAGTGTGGGTTATCTGACTCCCTCCTCCTCCCCCCGAAATAATTCCAGTTGAACTTTCAGCACATTTCTTGACAATAAAATGAGAAACAAGTACAGTAGGGCTATGCCCAATTACAAAACAAAGCTTAACTTAAACCAAAGGGCTTGAAGTAAAGATTTCTAATGGTGCACGAGTCAGAAACTAGAAGCCCACATCCATATTTTGTTTAGACCCACTGTCTTCATTAAAACTGTCCACTGAAAGCTTCTGCTTTGATCGTTTCAGAAAACTGTCCATAATCCTTTGGAAACCCAGAGGCCTTTTCTGACCAGGCGTTGTAAAACACATGATTTTAAAACAAAGTACCACTGATGCGCATTGTTCTATCGCATCCACATCACAAATGACGAAACTTATCTTGATGACTAAAGAAACACGTGAGAGTATGGCACTATCGATCAGCACTACACTTATACATAAGCAGACTAAGCACGGGCTTAGGGCCCCGTTTGACTAAGGATGTGAATAGGGGCCCCCGAATCCTCAGAAAAACAGGATTTATACTGAGGAAGGTGTGCAGTGCTTACGGCCCCTAAAGGTACTAGTCCGGCTCTGCTATTGATCAATGCTCAGTTAACGCTCCAAGCGGCAGCACTGGAAAATCAGGTGGCGGCGAATTCAAAATTACGTTCCAAGTACATGTATAAAACTTTGCATTTTGCATGTGGGCTAGACGTGGGTTGCTTTGCGAGCATGGGGTGGCTATAACCCATTCCGACCCTCGTGGGCACATCACTGGTGACCAACCTTCCATGCCCTAATACTAACCTAACCTTCCTCCTTTAGGTGTTGACCAGTTGCCAGTCATGGGAGTGGCATGCAACCAGAAAAAGTAGGAAACTGAAAACGCTTGAAAAAGAGGGACCCATTAGGTAAACAAACAGGCACACCATTTCTATTAAACCACCCTTGTCTGTCCTCAGCTGCCTTTGGAGATGAGCGTGGAGGATATAGTTGCAGTGGCTTTATTATTAAAAACAATAAGCAGAAAAAGAATATAAAAAGAAATATTGGGTGCATCCCTATTACAAATATCGAAGTACACTTAAGCCATTGACTTGGAGTGTTTTTCTTAGGACGGCAGGAGTATAAAGGGTTGTTCAGAACATTCTTTGAGGCTTTGCTAAAACGTGAAAATAAATTTTTTAGCATCAGGGAGATCATTTGACGAGATATTGACTGTATTGAGGATGACTTATTGACAATCGGGTCCAAGAAGAAGTGGGACGCCATGCAAAATGATCTTGCGGGGTCTAGTTTCTTAAATATTCGTTTCGTGGAAAATCCAGCACAGGGATTTCAAAAACGCGGGACCTCGTGCCAGCAGTGTTTTATTAAGTAGCAGAAAAATGGAGCTAATAAATGGTTTTACAATGTCCATCTTTCCCTTTCATAATTTTCACATTTTTTGAGTTAGAAGGTTGAAATTCGGAATGTAACTTACCATGGGCACGTACACCTTCATTATTTAGTTTGATTTTGATTAGCCCACTAATTTGATTTTTAGTCGGAGTTTCAGGTTGAGAGCAGCGCCGGATTTATACTTTTCCTTTGAATAGGCAACTGACTTTCTGCCGCCCCTACTTTCGTGATCGCTTGTAAGTAATGTAATGTAAACTAAGACTATTTAGGCCATAAATAATATGTATTTAAGAAGATAAGTAAATATTGAATAGAATAGTCAAACTAATGAAATCCGCCGCCCCCTAGTCGGCCTATTGGCAAATCCAGCGCTGGTTGAGAGTTAGAGGGAACCAAGTGATCTATGTGGTATTTAGGTACATAAAGGAGTGAAATTCAGTATGCAGATTCCTCTAGACAAGATTTACATTACTATGAAGTTTGGGCCAAATTGTCCCAACGGAGTTGAAGTTAGGGTCAAATTTCGAAGTTGGGCAAAATTTACATTACAAATGAGAGCAAGTCAGGGTGGCAGTCACTTGGTCTTTAGAACTATGGTTACATATGGCATGTGATATCTCATTTGTTCAGAATGATGAGAAACAAAAGAAGATAGAGCTATTTTATATTTTCTAAATATTATGTTCCGAGAAAATCAATTTTTCGATTAAAAAAATTAAAATCAAATTAAAATCACACGTCCCACTAGCCAAAATCATTATCCTACTTCTAAGCCATCAAAGCATTTGGCTGAATTCCTTTGAGCCATGCCATTCACTTAATCGACTTCCATTTAAAATATCATACTAAATTCCCAAATAATCAATGACCAAAATTATACTTTTGCAGGATAACAATAAATAAATTGCTAGTAGACATTGTATTAAACATTTTCTTCCTACTTGAATGTTATCATCCATGCAAGTTCAGTGAATAAGAAGAAGAGCAATTGAGCATCACTTGTCCATGAATCAATATACTGAATAAGTGCTTTTAAACAACATGACACTATGATCTCCTGAAAGAGTAGACAGTATTTCTGGAGTTAGACTTTGGGCTACATCCCTCCGATCAAATGAAGCCAAACCTCATACATGTAATTCTTGTTTTGTCTGTCATCATTCTTTTCTTCATACAGGCTAGTGGTGTATTGGTAAATTTTTAACAACTAGGCACATCCAGAACTTTGAGGGCCCTAAGGCACAAGCTAATTTGGGACCCATTTTTTAAATATTAAGTAATGTTTTACAGGGTGTAGAGGAAATTCCCAAAACAGTTGCATAACTTTAGTACAAAAAGTGCTATAATCATAAAAAGTCAGATCTATATACAGGAAAGTGCCTGTCTCGATTGACTAAAAGTTCTCGTAAGTGCCGAAATGTTACGAGAACTTTGAGCCATAAAATGGAGAAAAAATTCCCAATTAAAAAGTTGTAGCCCATCACTGATTAAGTAGAAATCACTTTGCATAAAGAAAACAAAAGCATAAACACTCTTAAAACGAAGGAGGAAAATCCGTGTATGCTGCTTGGAATAATCAGAGTGGCATTAAGTGATCGTTTTGTTTAATTTTATTCAATTTTCCATCGTAGTTTACTGTTGTATACCTAACTATTGCAACGTACGTACAACGTATGGTCTCCCATACATGAATTTTTCTCCCCCATTTTAAGGGTGTTTATACTTTTGGTTTTTTTTTATGCAAAGAGTGGATTTCTACTAAATCAGTGACGCTCTGCAACTTCGTAATTGGAATTTTTTCTCTATCGTGGCTCAAAGTTAGTTCTCGTAATGTTTCAGCACTTACATTAGGGATGCTGAGAATACTTTTTTTCAATCGGGCAAGGGCATTTCCCTACAGATAGACCTGACATTTATGAATCTAGCGCCTTTTGTTCTAAAATTATTCGACTGCATTGGGAATTTTTTCTATACCTTGTGTAAAATTATAGTGAGGGAAAAAAAAACAACAAAAAAACAAACAACAACACTGTTCTTGCACCTGTTTGATGATCTGCCGGGGCCAAGGAAATTGGTGGAAAAATGGGAAGACTAGCATAGAACTAGTTTTCTAAATTTGAAAAATTTTTAACAAGCGGCATGCATAAGCCGGTCCCAATGCCTAGTGATACTTGTATTTATTTTAACTTGCAAAATACACAAATCAAATTATTAAACATTTTACGTGTTAAATCAAAAAATGGTTTGCATGGTTATGCAAAATAGATAATATAGACAGCATAACGAATGCATGCAGATAAATGTATGAAAAAAAAATTTTAAAGAAAAAAAAAAATGTAAATTTTATTTGTTATATGCCATAAATTAAAAATTTCATTATTTACAATCCACGTATATGTTACATAATTGGAAATACATTTTTGCAGCAAAAAATAAAATTTACATGGTTATGAATGAACAAACATTTCATTTTATGATACTGTAGCAAATATAACAATTTCATCTTGAATAAAGTATTTAAAAAATCTTTATTAATAAATGCTAATGAATGCAAAATTGTTTCAATGAAGTGTGTTTAGCCAATTGTTAATTTTTTGTTTGAGCTATGAAAACTTGTCTTCACGATGTATAAAGTGCCAGTCACAAAAATTATTATTTACAAATATTCCTATCTTCTTTTACTGTTTTTTCTTGGTAGCTTTGCTACTTTTGATAGGTGCCTTTTTCCCTCCAGCAAACAAGGAAGTCATCATCTCTGATAACTCTGGCATGTCGTATTTTGGCATATTCAAGGATTGTTGCATTTCCTAAGGAGAAAAAAAATTACAGTCATTATTTTAAAATAAGATTGCAATTGAAAAAAATTATTTTCCTAATACAATGTTCTCTTGTTAACATCTAATCAAATCTTGATTGGACTTGTTTAGTCCAAACCCCGACTGTTCCTATTATAAAAATACAGGGTGCGGCAGCGTTCATAGCGTAATATTAATAGCACACCAGTAGGAAATAAATGCTTTTTTTATTGCTCTTTATGTCAAATAGTAGTTGCAAGTATGCCATTTGTTAATTTGTAAGTTAATATTTGATTGGGTTAATTAATGTTTGAATACGAGTCCTGTCAAATGATGTCCCTGCTGCACAAAACATTCAAAAGTGGCATTGGAATAATGATTATTGGAATAAATGTTGAATGTGGATATCGACCAATTCTGGTTTCAACAAGACGGAGCAATCTCGCATACAGCCAGAATTTGCATAGCTTTCTTGCGACAGACCTTTCCGGGGAGAGTAATTTCTCGTTCTGGTGACATCTCCTGGCCGCCTCGATCACCTGATCTTTCATGTGCAGACTTTTTCCTTTGGGGCTACCTCAAGCAAGAAGTTTTCCGAACACGTTGTGCCACCATTCCTGAGTTGAAGGATCACATCAGAACTGCCCTGGGCAATGTCCCAGGGAATACGTTACGCCGAGTTATGGAAAGCTTCCAACACCGTCTAGATGAATGTGTTGTGCAGAGGGGGCATCATTTGACAGGAGTCATATTCAAAAAGTAATCCACGCAATGGTCAATGACTTACATATTTGTAAATGGCATACCTTTAACTATTAACTAACATAGGAGATAATAAATAAATTACATTTACATCCTAATGATGTGCTTTTAATATCCAGGGAATTGGGTTGCAAAGCATGGAGGTGAAATGATTCTTTTGCATTATTAATTTATGAAATAAAATAATTATCTTGTATCATTAATGCTCTATGCTACCCTAGAACCTCTCCCCCCCCCCTTCAAACTTTAGGTAATTTATGGACAACCCTTAGCATCTTTGTGCCTCACTGCAATTCTCGATCACGAATTCCCTTTTCACAAATGGCATCACTTGCCCACAAATTCATGGAACTCCTTTCATTTCATTTTTTTTTATGTGAGATTTCCTGTAAATTTGTGAATTTGAGTTCAATTTGCAAATTTTTATTTATGTTAAAGATAATTCTGTGGTCACATACAACTTAGCTTCAAACAAAAGATCATCACAAAAATTTTCAATTCGTAAAACCTCCTTTTCCCCTCCTCCTGTGATCGAGACTGACACCATTTTTCTGATCCTTGTGAATTAGAAATATTTAACAAAAGAATGACATTACGTAGGTGTTCAAAATGCCGACCCCAAGTCTCGATGCAGGTGTTTAGTAGTGTTTGAAATGCCCGGCGATGTGGGTGATCACTGTCTGGAAAATGCTGTTGGTAAATCCTTTCCGCTTCACTAGCATTACCCTGTGCCTTGCTGTAGATGAGATGCATGTCTGCCAGCTCCACATCAGTCAAGCGATCCATTGTACGACAATGGAGTTACATGTTTCGTTTCCTCTCTTTTAAAGGAGAGAACACGAACAATTTACATGGACCCTACCATTGCCGTCCGGGTAACGCACATCCATTCCTACCTCGTACAAGTTGCATTATCTCTGTAAGGATGCATTTCCGGACCCATGTTTATAGGAAAAATTTTGTTCCCTGCTACAAACTGTAATGGTATTTCATTCTTGACCTACCTTTCTGAATCATCCTGTATAGAGTCATTTGAGACTAAAATCAAAAGTGCTTCTCTCGATGACGAGATTCCCGACAGATTCTCAAGCAGAAAAATGACGTTCCAAATTACTGTTTTCCTCAAGAGCAGGGAGGGGAGGACCAGAGAGCAAATTTTCAATATTCCGATCCATTTTTCTTAATGAAATATTGCTTAAATCGAAAACTGGATTAATTTTACGATTCAAGAAAATATAAGCTTGAATTTTTCTTTAGATTTATCCTTTAAGAGGATAAATAAATGTACTGGCTTGAATTGAACCCCATTTTTTGGGAGGCAGCCAGCCCCAAGCTCATTTTTTGGAGAAGAAAAACAGAAGTTTGGCTTAGATTAAAATTCACACATTAATTCTTTAAATCTGTTCATTCCTTTAAAAATGAGGAATAAAGACAGTGTTCTACTTGATGATGTACAGTGATGCCACTAAGCAAAACCAGCGTGGCGCGGTGCCATGCTGCCCCCTGCCCCGCCACTCTGCCCCTCGACTCTGCTACGCTGCCCCTCGGCGCTGCACAAACGCAAGAAACTGAAACCAATAAATGCCAACAATGTGCAGCTTAAGTATTCATTGTGGCCTGAGTGATTTAAGGCCTAAACACATTAATTAAACTGCTATGTACATTCAGTTAAAGTATTAACTAACTGCATCAGTTTAGTTGGTAGCCGTGACGAGCTGTTTATCTCATTACTCCTTGTGCTTTTTTTATCCTCCACGCTGACAAATCGAGCCTTTTGTATTCGTGTGTGGTGGTTTCCTGTGGTCGCTTTACTGTCAAAACAAATAGCTTCGTCCACGAGAAGAAGTAATCCTCAATAAGCTTTCATGTTTAAATTAGCATTAATAAAATGTTGAGGGATAATACAGATCAACTGTATAAGGTATATAGTTTAAAAATCTTAATGCAATCATTATTCGCCATTTTATCCTGCAAAAATAGTGCATAAATTGTTGAAAAATATACTTTAAAAACTACCGAGGACTGTACCACCAGATGATGCCTTTTCGTGGCATCACAAAGTAAGGAAGAGATTAGCCTAGAAGAAATTAGAAAGCCTTAGCGTGCCCTAATCGCATATAGATTCCGAAGTTAGCATTATGCCTTAAAAATATAAATGTAGGTCACTGAAATGCCCATGTATTTTACTAACTTTAAAGCAAGAATTTAGCTGCATTCAGTGCCCCTTTCAGACGTTCAGTGCCCCATTGCCTTCAAGCGCACCATGCTGCCCTTTGTTTCTGTAGCCGTCACTGATGTACATGTAATATTGAAACGCATCAGCCATTAAACCATTTTTATTAGGAGCTTTAGCAAAAAAAACTACTTATAAAAATGCACGCTTGATCTGTACATTTATCCATCTGACTGTCTGCCGTTTGCATGATAACTTGAAAATGGATTAACTTTTTCAAATTCTGTTTTCAGAAATATGATCGTCAAGGTCTTAGCTCGGCTGTATCAACTTTTCAGACTTTTTTGTGGACCTCTCCAAGTCGAATTTACGTGGTAGGGCAGTGACCGTAAAGAATTCCAAGATAATGCCATATCACATAACAATTGATTCCTTAAGAACAAATACACTGTTATTTTCTCTTTATCTTTTAAGCATTATTGATATGAGCAGGTGCATGCGACGATCGCTTTGTCAATGCATGATTGTTCAACTGCTTATGATACATTAATAATAATTGTATTTTTGTCACAGCTAAAGCTCTATCTTGGAATGTGTGTAAGATTTTATTTTGTATTGCTACTGTGTGGATCTTTTATTTAATTTTAATTTTGCTCTAAATTGATTATGAAAAAGAGCATGATCATTTAGGTTTGAATAATATGCTCAAGGAGATTAATGGTATGTATGACCTTTTAAATTTTTATAATAAACAAATATGTTTTATTAATATACTGGTAAACACCCCATCAAGAGACGGATGGACAAAAGTTCAACACTCCATCAAGCATGGTTGAACTTTTATTGGTTGTCAAGGGACGGATTGTTGAAAACACAAAACTTTACAAAATAAGACCTGCTACCAAATTGATGTTAGGCCTAATGTTATCAACAACTAATTCCTATCAAGAGCAAATTGTCATTAGGCTAATCAGAAGCTCTCGAAAATTTCTAAGGAGGTATCATAATGGTATCATTAGAGCATGTGCTATTGTACCGACTTCGGCTTTCTCGTCTTCAAACTTGTCCGTGCTCTTGTCCCTGTATATTCGATTTGATTGGTAAAAACACCAATTTGAAAAAGTTAATCTGATTTCAAGTAATCGTGTTAAATGATAAGCTCCTCCTAATAAAGAATCCCTTTTAGTTTAGGCAAGTGGCAGTGATCTCCCCTTTCAATAATAGTCTATCGCATGCACCATGCACATGAACTATACAAACAATTCATAGAGCACTTATGAAGCTGAAATGAAGTGCAAGCGTTTTCTGCAACACAAGGATGATTTCTCTCTTCCAACAATTCACTACAGTAAAATCCTGTTTCAACGTACCTCACATTAATGTACATTTCAGAATAACGTACAAATTTCAAATTCCCGTCTCAAACGTAGGTATTTTAATGCTAAAAAGTTTCAGAATAATGTACCTCACTTTAACGTACATTTCAGAATAACGTACCTCACTTTAACGCACATTTCAGAATAACATACTAATTTTACATTCCCTTGGTTAAATTATCCCTTCAGTACAACGTACATCGTTCACATGTCTTGCTCTGATTGGTCAATGCAGCCCATGCGAAAGTTGCAACTGGGTCAATGGGCTAATTAAGCCGAGTTCACATTTCA
>JAHWFO010031431.1:16126-54231 GCA_023313115.1 Rhysida immarginata | reverse complement strand
GGTGCCATGTGGAACTATTGGAACTTTCAATGCTGTGATATGGCATGTAGTATATCAAAAAACTCGTAACAACATTTAATGACTGAATATATCAAGTAAATAATTATTGTGGTTTTTGTTTAGTAGCACGTGCCTTAATCGTGCCATATGATACCATATAGTACCATTGGAACTTTTAATTCTAATATATGGCATGTAATATATCAAATAACTGGTAACAACGTGCTATGAGTGAATATAAAGAGTAAATAATGGTAAAGGTTATTGTTTAGTAACACGTGCCTTTATGGTATAATATGATACCATATGGTAACATTGGAACATTCAATGTTAAGATATGGCATGTAATATATCAAACAATTGGTAACATCTTCTAATGACTGAATATATTGAGTAAGTAATAACAATGGTTATTGGTTTAGAAGCACGTGCCCTAATGGTGCCATATTATAGGATATGGTACCATTGGAACTTTCAATGCTATGAAATGGCATGTAATATATCAAAGCACTCATAACAACATGCCATGAGGGAATATAACGAGTAAATAATGATTGTGGTTATTGTTTTGAAGCACGTGCCTTTATGGTGTCATATGAAACCATATGGTACCATCGAAACTTTCAACTCTAAAACATAGCATGTAATATATGAAACAACTGGTAACATCATGTAATGAGTGAATATAACGAGTAAATAATGATAATGGTTATTTGTTTAGTCTCGCATGCCCTAATATTGTCATGTGATACCATATCGTAGGATTGGAATTTTCAATGCAATAATATGGCATATAATATATCAAACAACTCGTAACAACGTGCCATGAGTTAATATAACGAGTAAATTATGAGAATGGTTATTGTTTACTTGCAACGTGCCTTTCTGGAGTCCTACGATACCATATGTTACCATTGGAACTTTTGTTGCTAAGATATGGCATGTTATATATAAAAAAAGTCGTAACAACGAGCTATGAGTGCATATAACGAGTGAATAATGATAATGGTTATTCATTAGTAGCACGTATGGCTACCTGTGCCATGTGGTACCATATGGTACCTTTGGAACTTTCAATGCTGTGATATGGTATGTAGTATATCGAACAACTCTTAACAACATATAATGAGTGAATATATCAAGTAAATAATGATTGTGGTTTTTGTATAGTAGCAAGTGCCTTAATTGTACCATATGATATCATATGATACCATTGGAAATTTCAATTCTAATATATGGCATGTAATATATCAAATAACTCGTAACAACCTGCCATGAGTGATTATAAAGAGTAAATAATGGTAATGGTTATTGTTTAGTAGCACGTGCCCTAATGGTGCTACTAAACACCATTAGGGCACGTAATATGGAACTTCAAAGCTCTGATATGGCATGTAATATATCAAACAACTCGTAACAACATACCATGAGAGAATATAACGAGTAAATAATGATAACGGTTATTGGATTAGTAGCACGTGCCCTAATGGTGTCAAAAGTTACCTTATGGTACCATTGGAACATGTAATTCTAACATATACCATGTAATATACAAAACAACTCGTAACAACATGTATGAGTGAATATAACGAGTAAATAATGATAATGGTTATTGTTTAGTAGCACGTGCCTTTATGGTGTGATATGATACCATATGGCACCATTGGAAATTTCAATGCTAAGATATGGCATGTAATATATGAAACAACTGGCAACATCATGTAACTAGAGAATATAACATATAAATAACGATTGTGGCTTTTGTTTAGTAGCACGTGCCCTAATGGTGACATATGATACCATATGGAACCATTGGAACATTCAACACTAAAACATGGCATGTAAAATATCAAACAAATCGTAACAACTTGTAATGAGTGAATATGACGAGCAAATAATGATAATAGTTATTGTTTAGTAGCACGTGCTATTATGGTGTAATATGATACCATATGGTACCATTGGAACATTCAATGCTAAGATATATCATGTAATATATCAAACGACTGGTAACATCTTGTAAATAGTAAATGTAACGAGTAAATAATAATAATGGTTTTTGGTTTAGCATCACGTACCCTAATGGGGCCAAAAGATACCATATGGCACCATGGGAACTTTCAGCTCTAAAACATGGCATATAATAACATGGTAATAACATATAATGAGTGAATATAACGAGTAAGTAATGATTGTGGTTTTTGTTTAATAGCACGTGCCCTAATGGTGCCCTATGATACCATATGCTACTATCGGAACTTTCAACTCTAAAGCATGGTATGTAATATATCAAACAACTCGTAACAACATACGATGATTGAATATAACGAGTAAATAATGATAACGGTTATTGGATTAGTAGCACGTGCCCTAATGGTGTCATAAGTTACCTTATGGTACCATTGGAACATGTAATTCTAATATATGCCATGTAATATATAAAACAACTCGTAACAACATGTATGAGTGAATATAACGAGTAAATAATGATTGTGGTTATTGTTTAGAATCATGTGCCCTAATGGTGCCATATGATACCATATGCTACCATTGGAACTTCCAACTCTAAAACATGGCATATAATATATCAAACAACACGTAACAACATGCCATGAGTGAATATAACGAGTAAATAATGATAGTGGTTAATGTTTTGAGGCACGTGCCTTTATGGTGTAATATGATACAATATAATACCATTGGAACTTTCAATGCTAAAACATAGCATGTAATATATCAAACAAGTCGTAACAACTTGTAATGAGTGAATATAACAAGTAAATAATGATAGTGGTTTTTATTTAGTAGCACATGCCCTAATGGTGTGATATGATACCATATGGCACCATTGAAACTTTCAATGCTAAGATATGGCATGTATATATGAAACAACTGGTAACATCATGTAACTAGTGAATATAACGAGTAAATAATGATAATGTTTATTGGTTTAGTCGTGCATGTCCTAATAGTGTCATCTAGTATCATATGGTACTATTGGAACTTTCAATGCTGTGATATGGTATGTAATATATCGTACAACGCGTGACAACATGTAATGAGTGAATATAACAAGTAAATAATGAATGTGGTTTTTGTTTAGTAGCACGTGCCCTAATGGTGACATATGACTCCATATGGTACCATTGCAACATTCAACTCTAAAACATGGCATGTAACATATCAAATAACTCGTAACAACATGTAATGAGTGAACATAACACGTAAATAATGATAGTAGTTATTGTTTAGTGGCACCTGCCTTTATGGTGTGATATGATACCATATGACACCATTTGAACTTTCAATGCTAAGATATGGCATGTAATATATCAAACAATTGGTAACATCTTGTAATTAGTATATACAACGAGTAAATAATAATAATGGTTTTTGGATTAGCATCACGTGCCCTAATGGGGCCAAAAGATACCATACGGTACCATTGGAACTTTCAATGATAAAATATGGCATGTAATATATCAAACAACTCGTAATAACATGTTACGAGTGAATATAACGAATAAATAAGAATGGATATGGGTTTAGTAGCACCTGCCCTAATGGTGCCATATGCTATCATATAGCACCATTGGAACTTTCAAAGCTAAGATATGCAAAGTATAATATCAAACAACTCGTAACAACATGTAATGAGTGAATTTCACGAATAGATAATGATAGAAGTTTTCGTTTAGTAGCACTTGCATTAATGATAACTTTCAATGCTAAGATATGAACTTTCAATGCTAAGATATGGCACTTGTTTAGCAGCGCATGCCATAATGATGCCATGTGGTACCATTGGAACTTTTAATTCTAACATATGGCATGAAATATATCAAACAATTCGTAACAACATGTAATGAGTGAATATAACGAGTAAATAATGATAGTGGTTTTTGTTTAGTACCACATGCCCTAATGGTGCCATGTGGTACCATATGGTACCATTGGAACTTTAATGCTATGTCAATGCATGTAATATATAAAACAACTCGTAACAACGTGGCATGAGTGAATATAACGAGTAAATAATGATAATGGTTATTGCTTCGTTGCATGTGCGTTTATGGAGTCATATGATACCATATTTTGCCATTGGAACTTTCAAATCTAACTTATGGCATGTAATAAATCACATAACTCGTAACAACGTGCCATGAGTGAATATAACGAGTAAATAATGATAATGGTTATTGTTTAATAGTACGTGCTTTTACGATGTTATATGACACCATATGTACCATTGGAACTTTCAATGCTAATATATAGCATGTAATATATCAAACAACTCGTAAGAACGTGCCATGAATGGATATAACGAGTAAATAATGATAATGGTTATTAGATTAGTAGCACATGCCCTAATGGAACTTTCAATGCTAAGATATGGCATGTAATATATCAAACTTGTAACAGGTAATGAGTGACTATAACGATTAAATAATGATAATGGTTATTGGTTTGGTGGCACGTGTCCTAATGGTGCCATTTGGTACCATATGGTACTATTGGAACTTGCAATGCTAAGATATGGCAAGTAATATATCAAACAACTCGTAACAACGTGCCATGCGTGAATATAACGAGTAAAGAATGTTATTGCTTTTTGTTTTGAAGCACGTGTCCTAATGGTGCCATATGATGCCATATGATACCATTGGAACTTTCAATGCTAAAATATGGCATGTAATATATCAAACAACTCGTGACAACATATGAGTGAATATAACGAGTAAATTATGATAATGGTTATTGGTTTAGTAGCACGTGCCCTAATTTTCCCATTTGATACCATATGGTACCATTGGAACTTTGAATGCTAAAATATGGCATGTAATATATCAAACAATCGTAACAACGTGCTATGAGTGAATATAACGAGTAAATAATGATAGTGGTTATTGATTTAGTAGCACGTGCCTTAATGGTGCCATATGATACCATTTGGTACTATTAGAACTTTCAATGCTAAGATATGGGATGTAATATATCAAACAACTCGTAACAACATATGAGTGAATATAACGAGAAAATAATGATAATGGGAAATGGTTTTGTTGCATGTGCCCTAATGGTACAATATAGTATTGTTAGAACTTTCAATGCTAATATATGGCGTGTAATATATCTACCACCTTATTACGAGTTATTAGATCTATTGTCATCCATAACTTATTTGTATAAAGATCATAATGCAGTTAGGTTTAATGTTATCTATAACTCGCTACTGTTATACATATTGCTAATTCATAGTAGGTAATCACTTGCTTCAATAGTAGACAATAACGTAGAAACACACTAGTAATTTAATATGAAAAAATAATAGATTCTTACACACAACGCTTCAGCAATTGAGGCTCACGTCTTTTAACATTATGTGGGAATTCTTACAAATTTTAGATGTCTTATTTTTTTAAATGTATGAGGAATAACTCCCTCTCCATTTACCTTTCAGTTTTTCAAGTTTATTCGTTTAAATTCTCTCTATACATTAGCTTACCTAAATGGTAATTTTCAATTTAGTTTTCATATTTATTTATATTCTCTTAAGTGTTTTAAAATGTTGATTAATTCAATATATCCAGGTACGATGCTATAACATGAAAATCTGCTCCCTTTATCCGCTTTGTCGGTAAAATCATTCTTGTTTTTCAGTGAAACATTTTTAAATTATCCAGTATTTGGGGGCCTGATAAATTTTCTTGCGGCCCCAAAATATGGATAGTTTAACATTGCAGACGCTTCTCTTCACATCCATTACTTTAACATAGAAGTCTCGAAGTGAATAACTTGGAAACATGACGTGATAGAAAAAATCCAGAACTAGATTCGGATTCTACATACAACTTACTACTAAGAACACTATGTGTGGTCATAGTTACAAAATGTGTGTTGACTAGTGTAATCATTGTGATTAATAAACTGCAAGTAATATTTAATTATTCAAAAAAAAGAGCATTGAGAATTTCGACATTGTACAACAATTAATTCAAGAAGTTAGCAATGAAATCGAATTTAAACATGAAATTAAAAAAATTTAAAAAAAGTTTCCATCCGTCGATTAAATTTCTTACAATAAAACGAATAAAATTAATTATATTTTTGACTATTTTTTATTAAAATTGAACACAGGGTGATAGGACCCTGAGCAAAAGTTGATGTTTTGGATAGAGGCTATTCGCGAGCGTGACGGCCTGTAGCTGGCGCCTCGATCAACTGGCACCGCCCACAAAATAGCAATCGACATGGTACTGAAGACGACTTTCGACGGGCGCTGAACATGAATAACATGTTTTCCATTGAATTATCAAGCATTATAGACTATATTGGTGATCGAAAGCGATGCCTAAAAGAAGGTGAGGCACTAGTAAATGGCCGACACTTTATCAGTTGTGGTGTTTTGGAGAGGAATTCGAGTCAATGCCGAATTTTGGCTCTTTGTCTTCCGACTACAAATATGCATGGCCAGGCACATGAAGTAGTGTTAACCATGGCCAATCAAGAATTCACAGTGTCTTGCACATGTAAAGCTGGAAACACTGGCCACTGCAAACACTGCATAGGACTTCTGATTTTTATCAATAGGTAAGTTTTCTTGCCATTTATTTTGATTACATACTTGCATAACGTTGTATCTTCTTATTCTATTATTCACCAATGTTCATTTTACAATACAATAAGTTTATTCGTATAGAACAGAGCCGACTTTCGTCCTTTCGCACATCTTCGGTATTCATTGATAACTGATGTTATAAATTTCTTACAATACAATTTTTTAAATTTTAAATAATATTTTTCCATCGTTAATTTTTTCCGGTTACATTGTTTTATTTTTTGAGATACGAGTTTTTGCTAATTATTATACATTGTAAATTCGTTAATATGTATGATATTATCTTTAATTAATTTTTTAATTATATAGTTCTCGTAATCTTTTGTTTTTGCTTATTAATTCTTTTATTTTCTCTTCTTTTAGTATTTGGTTGAATAAATTGCTCTCTACTAATTCCATATTAGTTAAAATTTCTTGTGGATAATATTTGTTTAGCATAAAAATAAATAAATTTTCAATGATTATTATTTCTTTCTTATCATTAATTTTGTAGATTATTTTGCATGTTTCTTCATAATTCCCAGTTTTATGTTTGCTTAATAGAATGTGTTCTGCATATTTGGAGTTTTTTAATGCATTTTTGATATAATATATACAGTATGTTCTTTTAATCTATAGTTTCTAAATTAATAAGTTAATACCATACATATTAATGAAATTACAAGATACAATATGATTTTTTGCTAAATATTATATCTCAAAAATAAAACAATGTAACCGGAAAAATATTAACAATGGATATACAAATATTGTTTAAAATTTTAAAAATTGTATTGTAAGAACTTTAAAACATCACTTATCAATGAATACTGAAGATGTCCGAAAGGAAGAAAATCGGCTCTATTCTATACAAATAAAATTATTGTATTGTAAAATGGACATTGGCGAATAATTGAATATATAGTGTACAATACAACGCGAGTTGAATAGTGAATCTAATTGTATCTTCTTGTTGAGGATTTATATAAAATCTGTTTAGAAGAATAAAATGAAGCACACAATGCTGATTTTAAAAATAATTATATAGGTGATTTATATTGTGAAAACATATAAGCCAAGATTGTTCACTTTCTTATGTTTAGAAATTCTCTCCAAGATTTGGATGACATCAGCTGGACCGACATGCAACAACAGTGGAGCCAAATGAAAAGGAAGGGGTTTTACAAGGAAACACGCATTGGAGAACTCTGTCATGTCAAGTGCAAAGGAGTTACAAAAAATCTTGGTGAGCCACAGAAGGAGTTCTTCCAGAAACGGCTGCTGCAGGCTGCACTAAATTCAGCTCTAGCAAAACATTACATTGGACGAGCTTCATTGGACGAAGGCTCAACAAGAGAAATTGTAACACATCCTGAAGAACAGCTTAGCACACCTGTAACTGAGGATATGCACATTATGTTTCAACATTGTGAAGAGAATTTGGGACACCTTAAGCAGATTTTCATTCAGCATCCCTTTCCAAAATCCTTGAAAACATTTTATGAAGAACATGTTCTGAAGTTTCAAGGAAGCTATGAACAATTGTGTGATGCCGCTCATTGTCAGGACAATGATCTGTGGAAGAAGGAGCGGAAGTTGCGGGTAACAGGCTCTGTGTGCTTACATTTTATATACATACTGTTCAAACAAAAACCCAGACTGGAATAAAAAAATTTGTCTTTTTTTAAAAACAAATTTTACAGGCAACAAATTCACAAAAATTGGGGGGGAAATGTGAAGCATTAGCTCGTAGCTTGTACTGTGAGAAAAACAGTGTAAAATAAAAACATTTGGGGTCATTACATGCCAGAAATTGTAAAATAAAAACATTACATGACTTGCTTTCTCACCCGATGATGTTGTTTTTGTAAATAATGTCCCCCGAAAATTGATAGAAATTAAGACAATTACTAAAGACAAGGGGCTTGAAGACAACATTGAATTTTTAATAAAAAAAGGAGAAAATTTGCATTTGAAGAAGCGGCCTCGATATTATGGACAGACTCAAATGGGATTGGCCCTACTTAACCTTAAAGTTTGTGATCTGATTGTTTTTCAAAGTAATGATAACACATTCCACATAATTAATGTACCAATTGATAACGAATTTGTACATGATATGTTAACCAAAGTTTCATATGTTTACTTTGAACATGCATTGCCACTACTTACAAGTTTTGTATGAAAATATATGTTTTTAGAATATGAAATAAAATGCCAACAATAAAAACTTTTACCTGTATGTGATTTACTTTGTATTTATTAGTTAATTTTCACATTGACTAATCAAAATTTATCATCTGCAAGTATTGGAGAAAATAATTTTACTAGCCCAAAGATGATTTTAAAAATATGGTCTACATATGGAAGCAGATTCCATGAAAATTTCGTAGATAGTGTTTTGAACAGTTTCATTCTCTGAATACCTCTTTCAATATGCACTCTTGCTTTGGCAATATCTGCTGTTTCTATGGCTTCATTCCTGCTGAATTGTTTTTTTTTTTGCTTGAGGAAAGCTGGTCGCACAATGCCAATTCGATGATGTGCACATACATCATCAATATGAAAACCCTTGTCCACCATCACCTTGTCAATATAAGGTTCCAGTTTATCAATAAGTCCAGATTCGTCAAAAATGATTTTGTCTGATGCTCTCTCACCATAAGCTCTGCTAACAAATGAAAACAACCCACCAGGAGTTGACACAACCAGCACTTTGACTATATTACACCCGTAGTAATGGGAGTAGAGTAAGTTAATATTCGGCAGTTAAGACATCTTACTTTTTCTATTGGTACCTCGGTGCAATCTAGCACAACACGAGTCTGTTTGTAATTTTTGAAACTTGTAGGGAATTATTTGCAATTTCTTCTTTTGAAGGCCAAACGATTGCACATTCTAAAACTTGGCTGAGATGGCCAACCGTTTCCTCAAAAACAGACCTACATGTTGTTTGAGAAATATGGAATAAAACTGAAATGGCTGCTAAAGATAGAGCAGTTTTCAATTTTACCATAACCAAAATAATTTTGGATTCTGTCGTTAGTAGTCTGGATTTGTTTTCATGACTACTGTCAACACAACAAGCATTCTCTTTCAACAGATTATGTGTAGGAATGCCAGTCAAGGTGTTCAGATATTGATCAGTTTTTATGAAATCTCTAAAGTTACAGAGAGGTGAAAATCACCATCTATGTTGAACGGCACACTCTTATATTCACTGTTCTTTTGTCAACTTGTAATGAAGACTGAAGCTCGTTGAAAATTTCGGGTGTATATTTGGTACTGCTCTCACCAGTTTCGGAGTGGCAGCATTCCGATGTAGATAAATATGCAACCATATCTGATGGAGCCTCTTGCTGCAGCGAATCATGTGATTGTTGCAATGGAGACGTCTTTTTGGATACTTGTTTAGAAGCATCTGCAAATAGTAGTATTACTAGTATGACTGATAGAGAAATTAAACTTTCAGATCAGTTTATAAATGAGTTAACATACCAAACTTTTTCTCATGTCGACGTTCAGCACGTTCCTTTCTACTGATTGCTGATGCAGATGGTGGTTTCCGAATGTTCAATTCGTGCCTACGCTGTGGAATATTTAGGGTTGGTACAGAATATGGTTTCAGCCTGTGCACTTGTGTTGGAAGACCTACGATTACCCATCTATTTATTTAGTGGTTCAAGCGTTATTAACATTTATCTTATGTTTAAAGTCAGCAGTTCTTCTATTTTACATGGCTGGTATAAGTTTTGTAATAACTGTACAACACAATGATGATAAAGATATTACCTGGGTGATAATATTGCTCAGGATTGAAATGAAGGCTGCAAACGTACATTGAAGACGTTGCCCTTTTCCCCAGCTTTAAATGCACTTCCCAACAGTGGCGGCTCGTCCATAGGCACTGCGGCACTGCAGCACCCCCGAATCGATAAAATTCAACATCGATAAAATTCAGTTTCACTTTCGATATCGATAAAATTCAATATAATGTTTCTTTTTTTTCTTTATTACTATTCTTATACATCTATATTACATGATCCTTAAGCTTAATGTCACTAGCTATTCCCTAGTTCGTGAAAAAATTACAATTCCTGAAGCAGCATCCCCAGAAATTTTAGCTACGAGCCGCCACTGCTTCCCAAATTTGTTTTAACGTCTTGTCCTTTGGGAATGAATGCAAAAATATATTTTTTCCTTTGAAAGCTTGCATTTGCAGCCAATAACACAGCAATATTCGTTGTTTGGCCTTCGTTGAGCAGGATTCGTTGCTGCAGGAGTACCCAAAACGGTCGCCATTTTGAATAGTTTCTTTAGCGTACGCTGGAGGTCAGCCACTTTGACCGCGATCGAGAATACTTTGTAACAGTGGAATAACTTTTGACTAACAAATAATTAATTCTGCAAAGATTTTTAATAGAATAAATCCAGTACTTCAGTACTTGTCACCTGCCATGTTTTAGAAATATCTAACATAATCAAATAACACCTATCTCGAATTTACATAGGATTTCAAGAAAATATGATATTATGGAATTTATATCAGATCATTAAAAAGTTCTTGTGTATTTTCAGTCTACTGAAAAAACTCTCAATTTATTACAATAATCGTTTGTAATGTCCTATAATATAACAAAATATTAACAATTAATGCGATGAATTTTTAATATCAATAATGAATAAGTAAACGATATATCTCATAATTACCTCACATATATTCATTATTGATATAAAAATTTATCATTTAAATTGGTAATATTGTGTTATATTGTAAGATATTATAAATAATTATTATGATATTAAAAATTCACAGTTAGTAATTAATTCTTAGTAATTCCATTTATTCCTAAATAAACCATTACAATTAATAACATATCCACAACGGCTGGGAATTGTAAATCCCATGTCTTTGGTAAAAACTTTGATTTTGGAGGTGAAAAAGTCTCCAGCTCTATTTCGAGGGCATGACGATCTCTAAATATCGTTTGCGCATGATTATCCAATGATCTAACACATGATAATCTGTGGGAGAGATGGCATATAAGTACGGAGAGATGGAACACAGTTTCTCACCCAAACTGCAAGATCTGAAAGGCTGTATGCTATCTCGTATAGACCTGTAGCAGTACGGCCTTTGCGATTTACTAATGAAGGTTGTTGTTCAGGAGTTTATGAAGAGTCCGTTGAAGCATATCACAGTACATAAAAATGACATTGATCTAACAGTAATACCTCGAAGTGCATTACTCCAACTGCTATCCAGAAGACGGCCAGCGACACTTTCTTTACGTACAGGTCTTGTTTTGGATCTTTCTCGGAGGTTGGTTAGTTCGATAGGTTTTATGGACGCGCCAACAGCAAGGTCATTTCTAATATTTCCTCACCCAATTCAGGGTATTCAACATGATTATTATCTTTTTACATTCCGAGGACAAACACAAACATCCATACCTGCGAGCCGACAGATTCTTTGTACGCTCCAGCGTTTTCGGCCACTGCGCCGGCCTTTCCAAGACGTTCTTCTGAAGATAATTATTGGTAAAATAGATGAATATTATTGTAGAAGACCCACGTTTCATGTCATGTTATGATTCAGTCCATCAGTGGCTCTCTGTGGATGACGTTGGAGCAAGGAAGAAAAAGTGGGCCGCGTTATTTGCTCCTGACAAAGCATGGAGGCAGAGCCTGCTCTAGGGCCGGACAACCTCGACATTTGTCCAGGGGGGGGGGGGGGAACTAAAAGTCGGCATTTTGTTTGTGAATGTGACAAAATATTGATAAGTTAAATGCCCGATTAATCGAAATTTGTCGATTTCTTTCTTTGGCTAAAATTACCGTGGAATTTACGAAGGGCGCTGCGTGAACTGGTTTGAAACAGGAATGCCGGTAGGAAAGAATATTATGCTTTGAATTGAAGAAATGTCATGCCTCAGAATATAAAGGGCCGCTCTTAGGGTGATATCGTTACATAAAAGCATTGATTTTGCTAATATATCGGTGGTGTTAACAAGTGCAAGATTTTATACAACCCCTGGAAAGAAAAAACTAATATGTATTCCAACTCATTGCGGTGCATCTAAACAAATTAATTAAAAAAGAATTTCTCGTAAAATCATTTAGAAAATAATTTATTGGTAAAAAGCTATATTTGATTTTCATAACACATTTTTATGTAGACTTCTAATGGTTGGATTTTCATTAAAAACTACAGAAGTAACTCTTCTGTGGAAAATAAAAACTAATATGCATAATCTTGAGAAATAAGAAACTAATATGTGCCATTTCACTTGTAAATTGCATTTTATATTCCCGAATCTTCACCTACCTTCCTTTTCTGTTAAATTAGCTATTCATGACAGCAATCAACACATTTTATTATTCACTTTAAAGTCGAGCCCCATTAATAATGCCTCCAAAAAAGCAGCTGTCCGATGATATGAAAACAAGAATAATTGAATTCTTGCAACGTCGCGACAAGCAAGATGTAGTCAAGTGCTTTGGATGCACACAAGGTGAAGTTTCCAACTTATGGAAGAAATTCAAGACCACAAGATCCGTTAAGAGGCAAAAAGGAAGTGGAAGACCAAAGGCAACAACTCCGAGACAAGATCGAGAATTGAGGAAGCTGTGCAAGATCACGAGAAAACAAACCTCCCAAGACATGAACAGTGAATGGACTAAGTCAGTTGTGAAAGTGAGTGACAAAAAACTAAGAGACAGATTACATGAACTGGGTTATCATTATCGGACAAAACCAGCTCTCACGACCAAACAGGGGAGCACCATAAACGCATCCGCGTGCTCTTCGAACCATGCACGGACAGTGCGCGCTGTACGGTACGTCGCATTGTCCTGCTGGAAGATGTCATCGTGCTGAGGAAACACAATCTGCAGGTAGGGGTGGACATGGTCCGAAAGAACAGATGCGTACTTCCATTGGTCTATGGTGCCGTGCACAATGATGAGTGCACCCAGGGAATGCCATGAGAACATTCCCCAGACCATAATGCTGCCTCCTCTGGCCTGGAGCCTTGCGGCACGTGTCGCAGGGTGTTTGTTTTCTGACGCTGAACGCCGTACACGCTATCGCCCATCTGTACGATGGACCATAAGCCATGATTCATCGGGAAAAAACACCTTTCGTCAGTTGGTTGCTGTCCAGTTGCGTTACTGGTGAGCAAATGGCAGTCTTTGTCTCCGAATGCACGAACCACCTCTGCTGCGGAGCCCAACTGTCGTTGAGATGCACGTTTGGTAGCTCCCTGGTTCATCTGGGAGGTCAGTTGGTTCACGGTTGCTCGTCTGTCGTTTGCACGCATCTCCGTAGCCGTCGTTCACCCCTGTCAACTATGGCCCATGGTGCCCCACACTTGGCACGTCGCTGAGTTTAGGTATTGCCATTCTGTTATGCACGGTACATTTTCACCATGGCGGCACGCAAGCAGTTCAGAAAACTAGCCGTTTCAGAAAAACTGCCGCCCTTGGCTCGGAAGCTAATGATCATGGAGGTCGGATAAATGGTGAAAGTTTCGCCATGACTCCAAAGATTGCAATGTTTTCTGCTTTCCTCTGACACCCTTCCTATACCCCCCAACTCTGATACTGAAATGTTCCTTCTGGACGTAACCATTTTCCCCCGAAGTTGAATGCAGGGGATGGTCACATTAATCTGACTGGACTGTGTATTAAAAATGCATCTGAATAACAATTTGTAACCAGGTACAGGTACATTTAAATTTTACTGCTTTGTGCTACTTGACTGTTAATCTTATTTTGAACGTTTCTTTCTAAATATAATACGTTTTTATTAAATTTAAAACCAATTGATCTTTATTTAAAAAAAAAAAAGATATACAGGGTGTCCCAACGGTACACATCCAAAATGAAAAATTGAGTAGAGGACCTCAATACCTATAAGAATCACCCCCATGTAAGTTATCTAAAATATTACTTATATGATTTTATTAACGATATTAACAATTTTGTGATTTTGTCAGTAACCCTTCGAACAGTTATTGTAATGACATGTTTTCCAAATAATATGTGTGGGTTTTCAATAATCCAACTGTAGAAATCTTTAAGATGATTTAGCTGTTCCCAGAGGAAATATCAATTTTACTATGAAACTCCTATTTTGACCTTTAAAATTGCATGCTTTTCTTAACCTATTACATGTACTGTTTTTTTTTTCTAACAGTCTATTAAATACCTATCAGTGCTCCTGACCTGATTTATTTTGTTTAGATTCATCATCAAAGATTTCTGAAACTTCACAATAACTCAGAACTTCGTACTTTAACCTTGATTTCCGAAAAATTGTATGCATTCAGTTCGTCCATTTTCTGAAATTGAATATTACGTTGCCCAGAGAAAATAATTCCATTGACCAAATTCCTCAAAACGACATACATTCCCGAAAACACACATTTTAATGGAATAAGGTAAGGTTACTGACAAAATCACAAAATCGTTAATATCTCCATAATAAGAACATTTCGGATACATACATGGGGATGATTCTCATAAGTACTGAGGTCCTTTAAAGGGGGCAATTTGTCTTTTTGTCCGGAGCGCATATTACCTACCTTTATATTACTAGAGTTCATAAAAATTAAATTTTGATTATAAAAAGGTTTCTTAAAAGCCTATTCACATGCCTTTTTACGAATAATAAACAGAACGCGAAATTCATCAGTGCCGTTGAAGTAAAATCATGTTCGATAATTTTATTTTGCGATCTAAAAAAAATGAAGCAAATTTATTTTGCGATAAAAAACAGACATCTGTTTCAAAAGACGATTAAATTAAAGATAAAAATATTATTAAGTCATATTGCGGATGACGTTTTCAACGCTAGTTATCCATAACACACTGCTTCTGACATCATAGGAGAACGCATAAGAGTCCTAATGAACTCTAGCAATGTAAAAGTCGGTAATATGCGTCCGGTACGGCATGAAAGCTAGAGCGGGCTCTGATGGAGGATCCATTTATCCAATATTTTAACTTTTCCCTGTATGCGAAAATGATTATGCACAGTTACCTCTGTCACTGTTAGGGCCGGAATTTTCCTATAGGCTAACTAGGCTTCAGCCTAGGGCCTCAAGATCAAGAGGGGCCTACATTCATACTACTCATAATAGAATAGCCTAGGGGCCTCTAGCTGCCTAAATCCGACCCTGGTCACTGTGCTAATGCATGACAGGTTTGGCATGAATTAGCCGCAATAATTGCCTACAGTGCATCTTCATCAACAGCAGGCGGTCGTCCTGAGCGGGTGTTATCTTCGACGGATTCATCTCCATTCAGGAATTTTGAAAACCAAAACTGAGCTTTTCATGTTGACAAGGCATCCTGTTCATACGTTTAACATACATTTCAACATGTCTCTAATTGTATTGTGACAGTTTGAATTCAAGAAACAATGTTGCTCGAATTTTGACTTTTCATTTACCGCTTGTTACTATGACAAAGGTAATTTCAATGAAGACTCTTCTCAAAAGAATAGGTATAAAGAAGCAAATAAGCAAAAATTTATTAAATGACCTGATATTTACCATTCTATTTGGAATTTCTTATCTTTAAGAATATCTCTGTATACATATCGATCCGTAATGTCATCTATTTGATGTATGTTGTCATCTACTCAGCATAAAATAATGCTCCCACATAAATGGTAATGGTCTCTGTTGGCAATTGATTACTTTTCAGACCCCTTGGTCTCTTACCCACCGGCTTGGAAAATAATAACTGCCTAGGAAGACGAGTTTGTGGCATCTGTATCACGTGGCCATACCAGCGCAACTGAGATCTCTCAATGCGGGGAAGTAGCGGCTCAACACCTAAAGATTCTCTTATTCTGCTGCTGTACACTCTATCTAGTAGGGTAACACCTGCCACACCTCTCAGTAATCTCATTTCGGCCGCTTGTACCCGCGATCGCACTCTTTCGGTCATTACCCAAGCCTCATGACCATAGGTGAGAATGGGGACAAAGATAGATTTGAAAACGGAGAGCTTGGCTTTGTTACCCAGCTCGCGTTTCGTTACCACGGATCGCCACAGTTCACGTCTGACACAGCTTGCTGCACCGATCCGAGCAACCAATTCTTTCTCCTGCCGTCCATCACTCGTGAATGCAATCCCGAGATACTTGAATTTCTCCACCTGTCTCAATGAGGCTCCACTAACATGGAGAGCGCACTGAGCAGGCTGTCTTGAAAGGACCAGAACCTCGGTTTTAGCCACACTGATCTTCATCCCAGCTACTACACATTTGGCTGCAAACCGGTCTAGTGCATGCTGAAGGTTCGTCCGAGAAGACACAAGGAGGACAAGGTCGTCAGCAAAGAGCAACCTCTCCACCAGGCAGTCGCCCACACAAACACGCTCATCGCCTCGGCTGACCCTGTCTATCCAGTCCATAAAGATAATGAACAAGAGAGGCGACAGTGCGCACCCTTGGTGGAGTCCAACACCCACGGTGAACGGTCTTGACTTAATGCCATTTATCCGGACACACATCTCAGAGCTTTCGTACAGAGACATGATAGCAACCAGTAATTGCCCATCCACTCCATACTCTTGCAACACTTGCCAGAGCTTCTCCCGAGGAACTCTGTCATATGCTTTATCGAGGTCCACACAGCAAGCGTAGACCTCTTTTGCGTAATCCCAGGATTTCTCAAAGATTTGCCTTAGAGCAAAGATGTGATCCGGCCAGACACTTAGCGTACACTTTCCCAGGAATGCTGAGTAAAGAGATGCCTCGATAGTTGTTGCAATCTCTCTGATCTTCCTTTTTGAAGATAGGGATCATAATTCCTGTCTGCCATTGCTTAGGGGCCTGTCCAGATATCCAAGCAACCTGACACACTCGAGTCAGCCACAGGATACCATCCTGATTTAAGGCCTTTAACATCTCGGACCGGATTTCATCATCACCTGCAGCTTTGCCAGTCTTCAGGGACTTAATTGCCCATCTGACTTCTGTTTCAGTGATACTACCGTGACTATTCTCCGCTCCAAGGTGCACCTCATATGCCTCAGTTGTTGTTGTCGCCAGATTAAGAAGAGATGCAAAGTATTCCTTCCACTTATGCAATACGCTCTCCTCGGTTTTCAGAAGCCTCCCATCTGAATTCTTAATAGTTTGTAATGAAAGAGACTTCTTTCCACAGAGGCGGCGCACGGTCTGCCAGAACACCTTGTTTGCCGAACCATAGTCTGCCTCCAATTTCTCCCCGAACTTCTGCCAGGCCTTGGCTTTAGCTGTTGATACTGTCTTTGCTGCTGCTTTTCGCGCCTCAGTGTACCGCACTCGACTCGAAGTTGACTTATTTGCAAGCCATAGCAAATAAGCTTCCTTCTTTGCCTTGACAGCTTCTTGGACTTCACCGTTCCACCATGCAGTCCTTTTCTCAACGCCCCACACCACACTCAACCGCTTACAACCACAGCACAATGCAGCCGAAGTAATCACAGCAGTTTTAAACAACTGCCACTCCCCTTCAACAGTACCACGATCACTGGGTAGTTCTTTTAAACTTGAAGATATGTTATCTGCAAAGGTCTTCCTCACAGCTCTATCCTCCAATGCCTCCCATTTGATGCGCCAAGTTTGTCTGAACCTAGTGTTTCCCTTGGTTGGCATGGATTCAGAGAAAACCGCAAAGTGCAGACAACAAGGTGGTGATCAGTTGATAGTTCTGCCCCTCTTCTCACACGAGTATCCAACACTGATCGGAATAAGTCGGTTGAAACAATTACAAAATCAATCAGTGACTTCTGGTTCATTGTATCCCTGTACCAGGTATACTTATGGACATCCCTGTGCTGGATGATGGTGTTTGTGATGGAAAGTCCATTGTTGCAACAGAGATCCAACAAGCACCTCCCATTCGCATTTAAATCGGGGTCACCATTCCTCCCAATCACGCCTTTCCACGTTTGGTCATCAGCCCCTACGTGTGCATTGAAGTCGCCCATCAGGATTACAGAATCTACACTCCCTCTCCTGCTAAGAGCAGCATCAACTTCATCTAGAAAAAGTGGGTACTCTGTGACTGCATTCGGAGCATATGCAACGAATAGAGAGAGAGAGAGACCGTTTCCCTATCTGAAGAGACCGTTTCCCTATCTGAGACACAGTCTTCCACCTAAGGGGGTCCAATCTGCAACATAATCTGCCAGCTGGGGACTTGTGAGTATCCCCACTCCCGCCTGGGCAGTCACGTTAGGGTCGACACCAGAGTAGAAAAGCTTCCACTCTCCTTCTAAGTCCACAGTTCCAGAACCCGGACGTTTCGTAGAGGTAATACCTATGATATCCAGTCGATATCGTTTGGCTTCCTCCACTAACTCTGATTCCTTTCCTGTCATGGAGAATACGTTCCAAGTGCCAATTGACAGCACCCGATCCCGTTGTCGCTTTACCCGTTTCTCCTCCTGGGTAAAGGCATGCGCTGCCCCCGACCGTTTCCCCAAGCGCATGGCGAGTGCACTGTGGGGATTCTCGGAGGCATTGCTCCGAGATAACAGCCGGGAGACTGTCGACTATTTTTCGAACGAGAGCTTCGTTGGCAATTGATGTGCAAGATTAAATCTTTGACCATTAACACAGTCGAATATTTCTTATTCCGTCTCTGCCAAATAGTTGAAACCCTTTTTTATCAGAAAACAAGATTTTGCGCCACATTTTAGATGTCCATGAGAAATGAGTATAGCAAATTCTAGTCTAGATTTACGATTTTTGGTGAAGATAAAAGGTTTCGATACTCGAATTTCAGCATTATTCGAGCGGCGTGAAACAGTTTTCCAACTGATATTTACACAACGTTCTTCATTAATTTCACATATTTCATGTTTCTTTTACTTTCGCACTATAATGCGGTGTAGTCTAGGAGTTGTTTTGCGGGGTCTGCCACTTCTTGGCGAGTCTGCCCTTTCTGATAGATGGGCTTGTATTTTCCCAATTTTAAGTCATTTTGAAATGGTGTATGCACTACAAATAACCAGCCAAACTTTGCATATACATGATGCGACGTAATAGTAATTGGCTGATCATGTAAATGGAATAAACCGGGTCCATTGTGATTCTTCTTCTTTACTCCGGATAAAGAAGAAGAATTACGATGGCCCCGAATAGGCCGCTAAAATAAGGGGGGGGGGGGAGAAGTGATAGGTCTTAAACTTTTGCCCATCAAATATTTATTTAATTTTTTTTAAAGAAAGCAATGCTTGATAAATAAAACAATTTATCAGCACCATTTTATTATTAAAATTTAGTTGTATAGGATCATATAATAATCCTGGACCTTTACTTCTTCTCATTATTTAATTACCTAACAAAAACCTCATTGTTTTTTTTACCTTGACCAAGGATTCTATTTAAAACGTCAGCTTTTTTTTTCAGAGTCTTTCTATTCTGTGTTCAATTTGCTTTTATTCCAGGTTTTTGTGTCTCGTCCTTTTTATCTTTTACATCCATCACTAACAAAAACTCAATTTTTTAACAATGTATTATATTCAAGCGCCACCAATGTATTATATTCAAGTCATAAGTGCGCATTTTTTTCAGTAGGAAATAATTCTTCTTTAAAATATAAATTTTATTCTTAAATAAACCATTTCTCTTCTCTTTTTTAAAAAAAAGTGTGCATATTTATACAGGGTGACCCAAACTTATCCACCATAATTATTTAGGAATATTGTATGGTTCAAAAGGAACAAAAATTTTCCTATAAATATTACATCTAGTTTCGATCGTGTGTGAGATATCGACGTTTGTCTATTTTCTTTTATTTAGAGTCTTTTCCTAGAAAAAACGTAAGTTTACCTATTTATTCTTAAATATACTCTTCTTGTTTTGCATGCCAAACAGGAAGAGGAATCGTCGTAACACGTGTGAAAGGTATTTCATTGACTTGACCGTTGATTTGAGCAGTTGCTAATATTATGCAACACAACGTCGAAGTTTATTATGGCGTTTATTTTCACAAATGAAGAATATGCGATCATTCATTTTTACTATGGGATTGCTGCTGGTAACGCTGCAGAAGCCAGCAGGTTGTACGCGGATGCCTGTGTTACACAGACCTTGCGAGGATGCATTTCCTCATAGGCGCTATCCACATCGAGAGGTGTTTTTGAGGGTACACCAAGTTCTAAGGGAGACAGGATCGTTCAGACGTCGATGACTCACACACGATCGAAACTAGATATAATGTTTATAGGACATTTTTTGTTCCATTTGAACCATACAATGTTCCTAAACAATTATGCTGGATAAGTTGGGTCATCCTGTACAATTAAAAATTGTAGTTTTTTTCAAAAAAAAAATAATAATAATAATAAATAAATAAATAAATAAATAAATAAATAAATAAATAAAAATAGGTTTGTGTAGCTTTATTCTTAATTTAAAATTGAATTTAATTTCTATGCATTTGAACATAACGAATTCATTTTTGAAAATAACAATAAAATGTTCTTGTTGAGTAATGAAGTAGTAAATCTGTGACAAAATGAATTGTTTGAATTACACATGCCAACAAAAAAAAACTTTTAAAAGTCATTTTTAACGTTAAGACCTGATTCTCGTACGCATTCTTTTGTGCTGAATCCGAATCTCAGATTTTCTCTCCCCGCAGATTTGTTTATCAATGAAAAACTTTTAAATTATTCAGAGTTTGGGGACTGATAAATTTGGTTTGGTTTCTTTTGTTTGGTATTAACGTCCTTTTCAACTGCCATGGTCATTTCAGCACGGCATTATAGGGGCCGCAAATTTTGCCTCCCAAGGCAAACGACTACACGTGACTAACGGCTTTACTTCCCTTCCGAAGGAAGTGCGTGATCTCAGGAGTTTCCCCCTGGAAAAATCCTCGGGCATCAGAGGCGATCACGCAACCACTAAGCCACCGAAGCCGATCCTGATAAATTTCCTTGTGGCCCAAAAATATGGATAATTTAACATTGCAGCTGCTTCTCTTACTTACTTACTTAATTACTTACTTACTTACTTTTCAAACCCGCTTATCCGTTAGGGTCGCGGGGGCAGCAGCCCTGAAAAGGATGTCCAGCGATCGCGATCTTCCGCCATCAGGCGCATGTCCTCCCTGGTAATATCCAAGCGACTCGAACCCAGATTCTCCATGTAGTTTTAGGTTTTAGGCTAACCCCTGCTCTCTTACCCACTGGCTTGGAATATAACAACTGCTTTGGAAGGCCTGTTTGTGGCATTCGTATCACGTGGCCATACAAGCGCAACTGAGATCTCTCAATGCGGAGAAGTAGCGGCTCAAAACCTAAAGACTCCCTTATTGTGCAGCTGTGCACTTTATCTAGTAGGGTAACACCTGCCACACCTCTCAGAAATCTCATTTCAGCCGGTTGTACCCGCGATCGCACTCTTTCGGTAATTACCCAAGCCTGGGGGTGGCCACCCCCTGGTTGTCTCGTCGGTTGGCTTGCCAATCGATGGAGTTCAGCAACTTCAGGCGCGGCCAGCTGCTGGTTGGGTGACGGCCAGGGCTTGAGGGCCACTACTGGCGGGACAGCTATTTGGGGCGCGGCTGTTGGGGGACCTTAGTCTGACCCATTTGCCGATTGATCATAGCTGGTTTTCCAGCAGTTGGTGACAGCCTCTGGTTCGTTTATCCCCAGCAGCTCTTCCATCATGAAACCCCCCGTGCTTCGGAGGGCACGTTAAGCCGTCGGTCCCGGCTGCTACTGTCATCTCGTAGCAGTCGTTACTTACTGGGATGGTGCAAAACTCCCTCGTAGGAGTAGGTGCCGCAGATTATCGCTTGCGATAATCTACCCTCTGTACTAGATACTAGAATTACCCAAGCGTCATGACCATAGGTGAGAATGGGGACAAAGACAAATTTGAAGACGGAGAGCTTGGCTTTGTTGCCCAGCTTGCGTTTCGTTACCACGGATTGCCACAGTTCACGTCCAATTTCTTTTTACATGTCAGTACCTATGTGCGTAACTTGGAAACGTGACATGAAGGAACAAATCTAAAAGCAGATGATTCAGCACACAAAAAAAACCCAACAAGAATCAGGCAAATTCATTCAAGATGATTTTTCATCGTTGGCCTGAGTTATTGCAATGAAATAAATGTGACGAATTGGATCCGTTCAGCTGACTGAATGACAAAGTGATTTATGACAAAATTAGAGAATCGAGTTTGGAATTTGACCCCGCAGGTCAAAAATTGTAAGTATCCCGCCGCTCTGCTTGCATGCGACCGAAGATTTATAACAAACGAATCGTTTTGTTTATGATTTCGTTGGCATTGTTTCGTCTATGTTCAGACTATCCCAATCTTTCCGAGAGGAGGACAGTTGTTACGCTCCTCAGCTCGCATTCAACCAAAGATAAGGAGAAATCCTTATCGGCGAGCGACTTATCAACCGAAAACTGTCGAAACTTCTCGGCAACTTCCGTGGTAGACGTTCGCGTTTTGTTTTGTTTCTTCAGTTAAAATATCATCACGTCATTGGGTCTACCCTATTCGATGGGGAAACTGAGGAGGAAATTTTTAGCGTTTTATAAAACAAACAAACTCGAAACAAAAACGTTATCAGATCATTTCGTCACATCATTCACTTTGTCCTAGAATCATTTTGTCTCGCAGTCAACTCGACATTGGCGGTTTTGATTAATCCCATCTTTTCCTTTTCATTATCGATCAGGATTAAGCATTTGTTGAGGGCATTCTTTTAACAATAGCCTATCAAATCGTAAATTAGAACAAAGCCTGCATTGAAGTCGTCCAGTGAGCTTGCAATGAGGATTGTTAGTGATCCACTCATCGGATTTTGGTGAACGTTTTTTTGTTGTGTTTGGAATTTGCTGTTGAACAATGTGCAATTGGAATTTTTGTGTATCTCTTACGCTTTTCGAGATAGAATTTAGATGTGCCTCAAGTTCCTAATCATTCCTTGCATTGGAATTTGCGTAACTACATTGGTATGCAAGATAGGAAGGGGGTAACAGACTTTTAACTCACCCAGTATAATTTTAAAAAGAATGATTACCCTGCCTTGTAAAGATCTATGACAAATGTTGAAGGACATTTATCACAAAGGAATATAACATAGTTGACAATGGATACTTTTGAGGGGACTATCCAACGAATTATTGAAGAATGTATTCTGTAAATTAGTTGTAATTATTAATAACCGTTTTCCAAGCTGGTTCGGATCCTACACAAAGAAAATTCTTAATAAAAAGAAAAGACTTCACAAAAAATGGAAACAAACAGGCCGTATTAAGTTTAAAAACAATAGGCGAAAACTCTTATCAAATTAGATGTAGAAAATTTTTTAGAAAATAAAAGCAAATATGCAAAAAGAGACCCGAATTCTCTTTGGTCCCTGTAGAGAATTCGGCACAGGACGGATGTTTCACGGCATAACAGCATCGGCTGGCCGTCCACTACGAGGTTTGTCTTCAAGTGACCATCTTCCCCTCTTAACTCACGATATCAGGACGAGATTGGCTTTATTCGGAGCTCTGTCAGAAAATGCCTGTTGCAAAGTTTCAAAACAATCCGATATCTCTCAGCCTTTGGAATAATCATAGAAAATTATAGCACTAATTAGAATTGTGTTTTATGTCTATCTGGTAGTGCGCGAGCTTTAGAATTGTGTCACGTGAAAACAATGCAACGTGGCACGCTCATATCTTGCATGCGACCATATAATAGAGTCACGGAATTCTAGAAACTACCGTGAAGGCCGTGATAGAGTGAAGTACTTGGAGAATATAAAACAAATTTTGTGGGATGCATGCAGTGTCCCTGGCTAAAAATTTTTAGAATGCCCCTCGTCTCAAATCAATTAATGATTATTAATGCAGACATTAAATAATCTGATTTACTTTGATTACTTAATCATAATTGACGTCCTAATTTACATTAAGGCTTCTATTGATGTCCTTTTCTTGCATCACCTGTTCTGGGATCGCCCATTTGGTGACCCAGCCTCCATTTAGGCAAAGAAAGTTTTAATTTAATTTAATTTAATATTATTGCAACAAAGCCACAATTTCTTTTTTTATATATATAATTCAAGTATTCTATAAAAATAAGGATAATAGCTTGAAATAACAATATTAAATGGTTAAAAATTTTATTTTACCTAAAAATGTCAAATAAAGTATTCCGGGAACCTTCACAGGGAACCTTCATCTGCACAAAATTTAGTGAATAGGAATATGCTACATAAAACGTACCGAGGGAATTTTTTCGCGAAAGATCAAGATATCTTCGCGAACCATAAAAAAAATTCAGATGGGGGTGGAGGAATAAACACCTTAACTGCAAAATAGCTCATCAGAGGCAAACAATTTATTTACTAAAATTATTCGTCTCAATGAAAAGAGTCTGCCTATAGTGACTCTATTAACTGTTATTCGCTGAAATGAATGCTACAACATTTCTCTATTTTTTAACAAAATTATATCTAAAGACTTAATCCATTTTCATAAAAACTTGTCAAGGCACAGTTTAAGGTTCTCTCTGACAGTGTATTAGTTTCCCTTGGTTCTACATTTTGCCGTTTCAGAGTAGTTAGCTGCACAAAATTGATTACATACGTACACATGTAGAGAAGAGTTTTTTTAAAAAAAAAATTCAATGTATTTTCTTGAATCATGAGTTTGTAAGTCAATTTCAGAGCGTAAAAACCATCATCAATTGCAATTCAAGTTTGGTGTATCCTGGCGTTGTCTTCCTGGAACACTGCAGTTCGATCAGAAAAAAAGAAACTTGTACAAGAATGGAATGACCTGGTCATTCCGCAGATTCAGGCAATCGGCTGCATAACATTGCAGAACACAGACCAGACCAACAGAAGCAACCCCAGATCATCGCACAGCCTCCACAGGCTTGGATAGTGCGGTTCTTTTCTTACCCCAGATCAGGATGAGGGTTGGTCGAAAAGTAATGCCTCCAAGGCTTTAACTTTATTTTTTAACCAATTTTCAAACTTCTTTTTTTATCTAATACTTATATTTGTCCTCTATGTAATGCATTATTCACCTTTCGACATAGTACCCATCCCTTTCCACGCATTGTGCCAACACATAACTAGTCGGGTGAACCCGACGGAGAGAAATTCCGGGGTTTTTGTCAAAACAAGGATTGAATGGCAGCTTTGGACCCTCTTCTATAGCATGATAACGCTCGCCCGCATACGATCTCCACACACCCCGAGGAGTTGCAGCAATTACAGTTCAAATATGAAAAACTGCGGTTCAAAGATTAAAGATTTTTCACCTTGCGACTTCCACCACTTCCCAAAGAAGAAAGAGCACCTTAAGGAACATGAGTTGCGTTCTGATGACGAGGTGAAAGATGCCATTCATCCCTCGTGTCGACAACATCCCCGGGATTCCTCTCCGAAGGGTTCATCCGATTATTCATGCTTTGGCGCAATGCGTGGAAAGGGATCGGGACTCTGTCTAAAGGAAAATAGTGCATTATATAGAGGACAAATGTAAGTATCAGATATAAAAAGAATTTTGAAAATCGGTTACCAAATAAAAAAATTACGGCTTATCGACCAACCCTTGTAGGATAGGGTAAACCTGGATTCATCAGACCTGACGACTTTTTTCATCTGCTCCGTTCTCCAATATTTGTCCTCCCGGGCGAATAGTAATCGTCTTTTCCTATTGTTTTCACTAAAAGTCGGATATCTTGTGGCAGAACAGTTGTTTAGTTCCAGTCCTTAAAGTTTCGTCGCATTGTGCAGATGGATAAGCTTTTGATTTCCTTGTTAAACTTTCCTGTCAGGTCGATTGTACAATCTCTTCAGTTTTCCTTCATTATGCGTCTTAATGATCTCCGGTCACGATTAGTCAGAATTTTTTTCCGATCACAGTTACTTCTCGGGGTTGATGATTCAGATCTATCCTTCCAAGACTTTATTAATCGTTGAACACTTTTTACTCAATCCCAGTAATTGCCGCACTCTCTTTGCTTGTTTTCTCTGCATAGAATAAGCCAATAATTTGCTTGTTCTGAAACTCGGTGACATCTTTTCCGCGACCAGGTGCTGCGTCCACATACATCTTTCTTCAAAACAAATAAAGCGATAAACTAATGCAGGACAAGATAAAGGAAGTATTTATTATCTACGCAAATTCCCACAAGACTTCAGTAGTATGCCTGTGACTGACTCTTTAGTATTTGCATATTGAATATTCGACGAAGACTTTATTTTTGACTTTACTTTAGCTAGGCAGTGTATCATCACCACCATTTACAACCATTATTTATCCACTGCAGGATGAGGTCCCTTCCAAATTTATCCAGCACTGAAAAAGCATAGTTAATTTGAAGTGAATTGGCCAATAACCCTATACTCTGACAAATGAAAATTGCAGGCTCATCATAAGAGTGAGAAAAGATCCACGCCAGAAGGTCATCCTGTAACCTGATCATCACGAGAGCTGAAAGATCTGAGCCTTAACGCTCTCGGCCATGAAGGTTGACGTCAGTGTTGCCAATTTAGCAGGGGTATGTCCAGTTTAAAACCCATTTTCATTGTTTTGTGCATTGTTTAATTTTTATTAATAATGTCCCACAAAGGACGAGCGCATGAAATAAAATGCTAAATTAGCAATACTGGTTTGTAATCTGTTTGTAATCAACGATGGTTTAACGTATAATCCTTTGTGAGTCACGCTACGATGCTGCTATTAGAAGCAGATCTAACTACAGGGTGAGTCAAAAGTCGCAGTACACCCTGTTTTTTCGAAAACCTTGCAGGAATTGGGAAATCTGAATATTCCAGTAAGGTATGGGTGAGATGGTCTATCTTTTACGGTATGTACCGAACATGGCCGCCATCTTGAAATCGGCCATCTTGAATCTAAGTCAATTTTTAAAATAGAAAGGGGGTTGTGTGATATATCAAATAACATCAGCATTTTCTGATAATTTCATTCCTGTAAACAGATTTGAAGTAGCAGTTATGGTTCAAAATATACACCAGATTTGTTTCATTTTGTAGCAGGTAACTGAAGATGGCTTTGACCACGGAGGAGAGAATTGAGGTCATTTTGATGCCTGGAGAACGAAGTTTCCGTGTCATAGCTGCAGATTTTAACAACCAGCACCCAGAAAGACCTCCAATATCACACAACACTGTCAGGTGCTTAATTAAGAAATTCCGACAAACTGGGACTGTGGTTGACAAGGCACGGAGTGGACGGCCAATAAGTGCTACTGACGAGACAACCTCAACAATGGTTTTGGCGTCCTTCGTCAAGAGCCTACAACGCAGCACACGACGTTTTTCAGCAGAATGTGGAATCAGCCAGTCATCGATCGTACGAATCCTTCATGCTCATCAATGGCATCCATTCAAGAGTCAGATACTCCAGCACCTAGCAGAGGATGACCCAGACAGATCACCACTTGACTTTTATCTGTGGAGTCATTTAAAGCAACTCATATATGCAGAGAAAACCAGAAACAGATACCATCTCCAGCAATGCATTGAAGAAGCGTGAGCCAGCATTTCTGCGAAAATCCTTGTGCGAGTGCATGACGAATGGATTCAGCGCCTTCAAATGTGCCTTGACCAAGAGGGATACCATGTTGAACACATTAAAGGACTGTCCTTTATGGAGAACAGTCCAGCCTGTAATTCTAAACAAAATGTGTTGTAACTTTTGAACCATGACTGCTACTTCAGATCTGTTTACAGGAATGAAATTGTCAGAAAATGCTCATGTTATTCGAGATATTACACGACTCCCTTTCCATTTAAAAAATTGACTTAGATTCAAGAGGGCCGATTTCATGAGGCAGTGACAGCCTCATGGGAGGAGCGACTGTGGTGCTTGCAGGAGATTTTCAACAGACGGGAATCGTCATCCCAAAAGGCACAAAGGCTGATGAGCTGAATGCTTCTTTGAAGAGCTCCATTCTCTGGCAACATGTTCAGAAAATGGAACTGAAGACCACGAGGAGAGCCCGTCTGTTTGAAGATTTAACAGCTGAGCACTTTTCACAGCAACTGCTTGCCAATGGCAGCAGAGGATTGCCTTTTTTTGTTACCAACAGCTCAACATGCATCAACTGCCATGTGAACAGATGGTAGGCACAATAGATGAGCTCAAGGCAAAAGTCTTTTCTAGCATGAACAACAACTACTAAGATTTCACCTGTTTGTGTGAGCGTGCGATTTTGGCTCCACAAAATGATGAAGTCGAAAAAATCAAACTGGATCTGCTAGAAAAAATCAATCTAGATATGCTAAAAATGTTACCTGAAACAGCAAGTTCTTTCCGATCTATTGCCACTGTTGTCAATCAGGATGAAGCTGTAGAATTTTCATTTGAGTTTCTAAACTTTGTCCAGCCACCTGGAATGCCACTGCACAACCTAATCCTCCAAGTAGGAGCTCAGTCTTGCTGCTGAGAAACTTGGACCTTCTACGATTGTGCAATGAAACAAGGTTAGTCATGAAAAGGATGAAGCCTCATGTTATCGAGTTCATGTCTATGGTCATCACAGGGAAATACAAAACTGAAATTGTGTTCATTCCAAGAATCCCGCTGATCCCATCAGGCACAGATTTGCCATTTCAGTTCAAGAGACTGCAATTTCCTCTTAAGCTCAGTTTCGCTATGTCAATCAACAAGTCTCAGGACAATCTCTTAAGGTTGTTGGACTTGATATAAAGTCTCCTTGACTTTCCCATGGCCAGCTATATGTTGGTTGCTCACGTGTTGACTTTCCACATAATCCTTAGATCTAATTTAACCAAAACGGTTTCACTAAGAACATTATTTATTTGGAAGCTTTGCATTAACTAATTCCTTGTTTGTATGGGTTTGTGTTTAACGTAAGTTTTTTGCTTTGTTCAACAGAATGAATACTTTTAATTAAAAACTGTTCTTGACACGTTTTTCCAGTTATATTAGTTTTTACTGTTTAGTTTTTAGTTTATAGCTTTTCTTTTCTTTTTTTTATTAAAACACAAGCCGGGTATTAAGGGTAGTTTTATATACAAAAATTATCTCGGTAGGACTTAGCAATGTCTAGATTTTGAAGTTCGAAATTGAATTTTTTTTTGAAAAACCGGGACTTCAGATCGAACCCCGATAAGGCGAAGCATACTATGATAAGATAAGGTGAGAAACTTGGATGCTATACGACGATAACGCAAATAAAACTACTGGAAATCAATTTTCACACAGAAGATTTTACTGGAAAGAGCGATTCAGTTTCTGTTATCGTCATAAGAAGTGTACTTTCAATGTCGTCCACACAAGAAAATTTATTATAACAAAAATAAGGAGCGCAACGCTATCCGGGATTCAGTAGATTGTACTTTTGGGGTTCCACCTAATTAAATAATTAAACATAATTGGAACGTAAGTAATAATTAAAACTGGCATTAATATTCCAAACATAAGCTAAAGATATTAATGAAAAAAAAGGAAAAATTCCGCGACCTGGATTCGAACAAGGGACTACGATTATCACGGCTACGTGTTAATAATTCATAAACCTTTTTGTAGCTGACTGAATACGTGAAGTGACGAAGTGAATGTGTCAATTCGACAGAGTGGCGAAACGACTTTGGGACGAAATAAACGTGACGATTTCAATGTAATTTGCTGAATCTGTCCAGTCTACTGAGTCAAATCGATTCTGGGGCGTACGGATATAATGACTTGACTAAACGAACGGAAGGAGTCAAATTGACTTGAGTGTCAAAATGATACTGAGCGAAATGAATGTGACGATTTGAAGCATTGAAAAAAAGTTTCAGACTAGATGATGTGTGATGAACTGATTTTTAAATTATTTATTTATTTATATGCATTCCAGATGGAATAAAGCATAATTAAGAAAGTAAACAAGAAAAATAATAAAAAAAATATAGAAAATTGTTGGGAATACATCAGTTACTGTATAAATTGTTTGTTAAAGTTCAGGACAGTATTATTATTGTGCGCCCCCTCCCGAGCTGACCAACGTAGGGGAAGGGGTGCACTTATAGCGGTTCACAACTCCATTAGATCGCATGCGTGTAGGATTGAATACTCTGTTCCTGATATTGATGTTATTGGAGTTGTTATAGATAAGAAAAAAAATAATGCCTGCAAAGGCACCAAATTGTGCCTTGTTAACATTTACATTCCGCTTGGTTTGCCAATGTCCCGTTATGAAGTTTTTTTAGAGGATCTCACCGGCTATATATCGTCCCATGAAATGGATTATGTGATACTCGGTGATTTTAATTACTCTGATTTTAAGATATATTCAGATGGTCACTTTTATGCTAAAAACGTAGCATTGTTACTAAGTGTTGGCTTTGTGAGACTAATTTAACGAACTACAATTTAATTAGTAAAAATTTGGTGATAACCTCGACAAGATGTTTGCTAATATTGAGGTTGCTGTTAGCGCAGCAGAGGACTACCTGGTGACGCCAGATGTCTATCATCCCTCTTTATTAGTTTCAATTAGTATCCCTCCATATTGATCAAATAATTGGATTTATCGAGACTCAAATTATGATTTAAATAAAGGTGATTATTTGGGGCTGTTTTGTTACCTTAATGATTTAGACTGGCATGATATTCTGTCGATTACCAACGTTAATCTTATCTGGACCGCTATTACAGATGTTATTAGATCTGCTATTTTTATGTTTATTCCAGCCAGAATCTCTGAAGGTTTTCGTGCTGATTTTTTCTATTCATCTCAATCTGCACAGTCATTTCCGACTAAGGTCTCAAGTAAAACCCGATCTCTTTGGAAACAAAAACAATCCCTACACAAAACATTTAAATCCTCCAATTCGCATATGGATTATATTAGGTTCACTAATGCTAGAAGAGACATTAAATCTACTTGGCGGCACGATCGTGCGATACATTTCAATGCCCTTGGAGCTCATTTAAGATCAAATCCCAAGGGCTTTTGGAGTACAGCTAAAAAAATTGTAAATATTAATGTCAAGAATCACGATTCTATTGACCCTGAAATGTTGGAGGGTATAGCTAAAGTTTTTGCTGCTACAATGAACAGTGACGTCGAATTAAAACGTGACACTAAACTTTTAGAGGAATGCTGGAGCAGTATTGGCGACGCGTTTTTATGGCAGCCGCTTACTTCCAATTTCATACTTGATACTGCCAAACGTCTATCAGCCTCGAAAGCTTGCATTGTTCCTGGTATTCCCGACTTTATTTTTAAGGGCTGTTTTTCTGCTCTCGTATCTCCTTTACTTCACTTGTTCAACCTGTCTATTTCAAGCGGTGTATATCCCAACAAATAGAAAGAAGTCGTTATTCAGCCTATTCACAAAAAAGGCGGACCGCACGATGTTAAGGCCTTTAGACCTATAACCCTAATTCAGGGCCGGACCCGGGGGGGGGGGGGCTGAGGCCCTGAAATTGGCCACCATGTCAACTAAATCTGTTACGTGGGGGACCCCCACTCCACAGGCAGGATTGGGCAGTCATTTTTAAGTCATTTTGAATCGCTAAACTGTGATATCTCAAGGAGATTAGGTATTCTCAAACGATTGTCGGTATTTATTAGAGATCCTGAGGTTTTTACTACTCTTTTTAAAGCTCTTGTTATTCCTAAAGTGTTATATTGCGCGTGGATTTGGTTTGGCATTAATATGCAAGCTTTACCAAGCATCCAGCGTAAGTTTGACAGCTTTGCAAAACTCCTTCGGAAGAGGTGCGTAAGACATGATGTGTTTTTTAGAGATAAATGTAATCTGTTTAATATTAAGCTTATTTTAAATCGATATCTCTTTAAGATTCTTATTAATGTTTTCCATACAAAGATTAAGGTTCCGACGGTTCAGGAACATTTTAATTGTCTACAATTTGTTAAAACCCGTACGGGACTTGTCTTTCTCAGATCGATCCTATCGAAAAATTATTAAAAAATTTTAGTATTAATTTCAAAGACTCCAACATTGATTTGTTGAAAGCTGAACAGATTAGTTTGTTTGGGTAACTGTTTTTTTGTTGTGCGTGTGGGTTTTCTTTTTTTTTTCTCGTCTCTTTTTATTGTTTTTTTATTGTTTGTATTTTTACTGTTGTGTAATTAATTTATCTTAATTTTACAGTTTATTTTTGTGTAGTTATCATTAACCCCGTGATTGGGCATTCTGGCTTTTGGGAACAACGTTGGGCTCTTCCCGACTAGATTATTCTGGTGGGATACTCCTCTTGTTGTTATGTTATTATTAATATTAATCATCATTTTTTTTCATCATTATTATTATTTTTTTTTAGTATTATATTTATTGTTCCTTTGATAAATGGCATATTAACGTTGCCAAGCTTGTTTCTCGTTTTAATTAAATTAGTTTTTTATCATAAGCTTTAGTTATTGTTGATCAAATTTTGATGATAATCGTTGATCTCCGTATTTTTCTTTGTATTTTAGTTGGGATTTTTTTTGTGTGTTTCATTAACCCTGTTTTGGACTTACGCCTGTAGGAGGACAACAAGGGGTTTGATCTCTCAGCTGATCCTGGCTGTCTGTTCTCTCCCTGCCGTTGTTACAATATTAAAAAAATTATTATTATTATTATTATTATTATTATTCAGAGTAGGTTAGTCATGGTCCATTTGTCCGTTGATATAATGTTCCGTGATCTTCGAAAATAAGGTAGTTCGGTTGGTAGTGGTAAATCTACTCCAGAATTCGCTATTTATTAAGAGATTTCGCAAAAAGCTACTTATAAAAATGCACGCTTGGACGGTACGTTTATCCTGTCGTCTGACCATCCGCCGTTTGCACGATTACTTGAAAACGGATTAACTGTTTCAAATTATGTTTTTAGAAATATGACCATCAAAGCCTTAATTCGAATAATGGAATAAAATCTTATGTGGATAGAAATAGTTAAGTAATATACTAGAGGATACTCTTTTACCACAACAAGGCAACAAGAAAAGAAAAGATAAATGAAAAATAAGGCAAAAAATAAGACAAAAAACAAAAGAATAAGGAAAACTACGACCTGTAAGCGCTTTTCGAAAGCCTTGCTTTCATCGTTCAGCAGCCCAAGAGAGTACACGGAGTGAACTAACTTGGGACAATCGACAATCGAACAGTGAAGTGTACATTTGTTAGGATGGGACGAAAGCAGCGCTTTCACAAAGCTAGTCGAACCAGAATAAACTCCAAATGAAATAAACTGAGGTACTCAAGAAGCCTAACCAACCCATATTATACAAAAAAGAAAATAAGATTGACGATTGTCAGAAACAAAAAACAAACGAAATAAAAAGATTATTACATCTTCCAGTAGTCTGGGAAAGAGACGTTGCTAATATCTTCAAAATTGATGTCAAGAACGTGCCTCGGTTTACGATACTTCGCATGCCAGTTCATATTCATTGAGTTCTTCAGAATCGCTTTCACAAGCTTATTGTCGTGAGTCTTCTGTATCATAATTAAAAGGAGATCCTGTATAAACTTTCCGATATGAGCCATGTTTAAATCCAAGTGGATGGATTGGTTTTTCACCGACCTTCTGTCCAGCTGGGCAATGGTCCTCAGGGTAACATTCTGGAATGACTGTAGTTCACTCCATCTGGTTTTACAGATAGTCGCCCACGCAGGCATGCCATAGGGGAGTATGGTCCGGATAATCGATTTGTACAGAAGTAGCTTATTGTCAATGCTGAGGACGCTGTTGCGACCCATGAGAGCTATGATACTGTACTTAGCCCTCTTCGCTATGTTCAGAGCATAGGACATATGCTGGTTCCATGAGAGTCTTGAATCAATGATTACTCCCAGATACTTGTAGTTGTCCACCCAGTCCAGTTTCTTATTGAACAGAACAAGAGAATCTGGGGGATGCTTGAGCTTCCTATTGAGGTACAAAGCCTTGCACTTTCCGACGTTAAGGTTCAACTTCCAGCAGTTAAACCAGTCTTCGAACTGCTTCAAGGCGCACTGCAGCCGAGTGATAACGTGAGCCGGCTGGTGTGCCCATGTCATAATGGCAGTGTCATCCACATAAAAATACAGATTACAATTATCGGGTTTCGGGAAATCATGTACAAAGAAATTAAATACCACAGGCCCGAGGACAAAACCCTGAGGGACACCGGCCTTTACAACACGGGGTGTGGAAAGATTTTCTCCAACTTTGGCTTGATAGGATCTGCCGTCAAGAAAGGATTTCACCATAAAAATCAAATCATCAAAGTTGACAATACCTTCTTCCACACGCTGGCACATGATTTGGCTCTCGGGCTTATCGTTGATAGGAGTAACAAACTGCATTTCCAGTGAATCTGCAATGACTTGGGCCTTGTCCTGATCAGTTTGCAAATAGTCATCTTGTGGAGTACGTAGCGGAGGAAGCGTATCATTCTTCCTCTTCTGTAAACCTCTGACCATGCTCCAAATGGAATTGTCACGAGCTGACTAGCTTTTGAGTTATACATTCCATCTAGCGTCGCGAAGCTCTTTTATCTCCTCTTGGACTCTTTGCACTAGCCTGTTATACTTGGTTTTGAGCCAAGGTTCACGATAGCGTTGCCTTAGTCTACGGGTCCTGTTCTTTCAGAAATTAGGCGTTGGATTCCAGGAGTGAGTTGGATTCGATGAGGAGGTTTTTTCTCTGATGGATACTTACTAGCTTCTATGGCACTGTTAATACATCAGGTGATGTCTTCAACACGTTGATTGATGTCCTCTGTACAGTAAGCAACGTCGGGATGGCAGCCATATTCCTTAAGAATATCTTTGTAGAGCTTCCAGTCTTGATGATGTATCAGTTCCTCTCGGAAATTTATGTCGACATTGTCAAAGTTCAACGCCACAGGCTTGTGGTCAGAAGAAAGGTCATCAATCGTGAAGATATTGTACGGTTTGAAGAAACCCTTCAAGAGCGAGATGTCCAAAACGTCACTACTAGGGGAGTGGTCGCAGTAGTAGGTGTCCTCCACAGGTCCAGCAGCGATGATATCATCTCTACCTTCTATGTACCTATAGAGAATCATGCCGTTGTAATTCTGCGTTCTGGAGTTCCAGCTTGGGTGTTAGGCATTTAGGTCACCAGCTAGGACGACTGGAGTGTCACCACTGAAGAGTTCATCAAGCTCACTAATGTCAAGATAATGTTTAGGTGAATTGTAGAGCACCACGAACTTCACTTCACCACAGGAGACGTCATTGATAATGATGGAGGCCGATTCCATAACTGCATAAGACTTGGAGACTAATTCTTGGTGTTGAATTCCCTTCTTAATGATGATCGCAGCGCCCCCAGAAGCACATCTTGCAGCATTTGAAGTCATTCGATCCTTACGGTACACACAATAGCCAAGTAGCTTGAAGTCTTGACTTGGTTTGAGATGAGTTTCACACAGGAAAGCAACGTCGATTTCTTGCTTTAACAGAAAATTGTGAAACTCCATACGCTTTCGGGGAATGCCCCTAGCGTTCCATATCACGCACCAAAGTTCACCTTTGTTGATTACAGTATAACGTTTTGCAGCCATACTAAAATTAGTTGGTTGTAAGGAGCCCACTCAACTGTGGGTAACTTTTGCCTAGATTAGAAAACAGATGAAAGATACGTCCTAATTGCTTATACATACCTTGTAGGTCGTTGATGTTGAGGCCTTTATCTTCCGGCGTAGACACAGCAGCAGCATAGGATTTGCCTACTGTCATTTTCAAACTAGGCATTCTTTGAACCTGGGGATATTTTGGACATTTCATGTAACTTGAAGTGTGCTGTCCGCCACATCTGATGCACTTTGGGGGGTCTTGTCCTTTGATCCTGGGGCAATCTCTTGACTGGTGCCCCTCAGCACATTTATTACAACGGGGATCTTCCGTGCAGCCCATGGATACGTGTCCGAAGCGCAGGCAGTTGTAGCACTGTAGTGGCTTCTTGTTCCCTCGAAAGGCCTCCACTGTTATTGCAAGCGGCCCAATACATGTTATGTTTTTCAATGACTAGTTGTGTTCGGAGTTCGGGAGCAGAACCAAAACCATCGGCATATCAATGGATCCTTTGGCTTTCCTCAAGCGAATTAATTTTTCCGGGAAGTAGTTGGCTCTTTTTAGGTCTTCTTGGAAGTCATCGAGGTCATACGTAATATCCACATTACGTATCACGTATTTCAAGACCTTCTCCGACTTCAGTTGATGATGCTGAATTTTTAGAATATCATCAGACTTAATTCCAGAGACTAACCTGTTGTGTTTTTCTTCGTCTTCACATTTAACTGTGACGGTTTCAGCTCTGCATCTTTTCTACTGGAACATGCTTCTCGAGCTCAGTTAAAATCGTCTTAAACGGGACGCCATGAGTCCGCACGATAATCGGCGGTACATACCTCTTCGTGATTCTATGGTCTTCATTAGCCGAGCGACCTTGTCCATTCTTCAGATTCCTCATTCTAGACGCGCTGACGACTTCTTCATTTACTCTGAAGACGGTCTTTAGGTTATCGATCCTCGTGCCTTTTCTGAATTTTTTATTAGTGACACCAATCCAGGGACTGTCATCCACTTCTTCATCAGTTCTGTCAGAGTGACTTCTCTTACAGCCACCGTTTGTCGAACAGTCACTATTTTCTATTATATCCATAGACTCCATACTAACTTGGGAAGGTATATCGAGTCTTATATAGTGAACAAGAACGGAGAACAACCAATCAAGAGATTTGTAGGTGGCAATTCATCAATTGGGAAGCTGAGTCACCCACTGAATCAATGCAGAGTCACCAATGGGGCCCTTATCGAGATTTAATAACCGATTTTTGTCGGTTTTATTTATGGCAAGGCTTTCAAAAGCATCTAGTAGGTGCTTTTTATTGACAGATTGTACAAGTTTTAAATTCTCTAATGAAAAATCATGTCCCGTGTCCAGAGAGCGCTTGGCTATTGCGGACTGGTTGCTTCTGCCGAAACGTCTATGCCGCATATGCTCCTTGAATCTGGTGGCTGAGTTCCTGGAAGTCTGACCCTTGTACACCATAGGGCATTGCGAGCACCTGGCCTCGTAGATCCCGGATTTCTGTAGTTGTGGAATGTGGTCCTTAGGGTTGATAAGAAGATGTCTCAACTGGTTTTAAAGATTTTACCTGTTCTCTGCTACGAATGCCAGGACTAAGTGATCGAGTTATTCAAAAAGCTAGTTATTTTTGTTTTTTCTTTGTCAATTTGGCGTTTATAAGGATACATATTTTATATTTTAAATTATATATTCGCTACTAGCAAAGGTACCCGGCGTTGCCCGGGATAATTCCACTTGGATGTAAACAGAACAATCTCCAAAAATTAAATTAAATTTTGCAATATCTTAAAAATAAACCCATGAAAATGCTTAGAATTACTACAGTAAAAATTCTTAATGAAAATTCGAAAAAAGGCTCACAATGGCTGGACCTCTCCAATAATTTCTTAATCACGTAATCTTACCTCAGATGTATACTTAGTGTTGTTGCAATTTCC
>JAHWFO010031431.1:0-11126 GCA_023313115.1 Rhysida immarginata | reverse complement strand
AGATTATTAGATTAACAAAAATTAAAATTGCATTTTTTTTATTATCTTAAAACAATTTTGTGACGCAGCTTTTAAATTTTTTTATACATGTACTAAAAACATCTGATGCTTCAGTAAACATAGGTATAAACGTTTTTATTGTGATGAATACATTAAAAAAAAAAAAAAAAACTGTCACGCAAGAAATAAGCACCAAGCTCTTACACCCGTGTATAATAGCTATTTCAAAGCTAAACAAAAAAATTAGAAAACGAAACATTTGCTCTGTAGATTTCCAAAGGATGACATTCTTCGTAAAAAGTGGATACATCTTTTATTTTGGCAACAAAATTATACAGCATTTTTTATTAAACATTAAATTAATGACAAATTGATTGGCATTAAATTTACCAGGTTAAAATTGAGTGCAGGGCACAAAACATTAATTCATGTATAACTCTGATGAATATAATCATGAATCCATATCAGATGGCGCGTCTCAATATTATCCAATCCCTGATATTAAAATCTTGTCAAAATATTGTAATTCGGCAGGATTCGTTTCTAGGTCTGTAATTAAATCTATAATCCGCATTTAATGTAAAGAAGCGTTGAAAGAGCAATATCAGAGCTACCACAGCCTTAATTTCATTGAGAAAAAATAATAAGGAGGCCTTATCACACCATCGAAAGATGTAGTATACCTATGCAAAATTTCAGAAAAAAATCATTAGGAGTGAATTTTATAATCTAGGAGAGCAAAGAGCAATTAAATTGAATATGTCTATCAAAATTCTAGGAAAAACATTACATTTTGTAACCGAAAACAAAATTAATATTTTCACTAATTTAACTCACCATTCATTTGAAATGAGTCCTTCTGATCATTCATAGACTTATTAGACTTATTGTCATCACATACTGTAATATTCGATATCACCATGAAACCAAGCAACTGACAGAAAAAATAAATTGAGAAAATATACGCAGTGTCTTATCACGACTTATTATATTTAAAAATCAATAAAGAATAAATCAATTTAAATTTTTTGTGTAACCGAAGCTATTTTCGAAACTCCATTGGTAATACTGTATGAAGAGGCTTCAAATTTACTTTTTATTTAGCAATACAAATGAAAATATTTATTAGGTATTAAGACTGATTAAGTTATAAGAATCAACTTTTATAATAATAAAAATCAGTTAAGACTTAAAAAATAAATTCATTCTTCCTCTAGATTCATTTACTTTCACCATGGATGAAGAAATAACTTTGCTTCTTCAGTTCTCTTCATCTATGCTTTCACTTGTCTCTGGCTAAGCCTCCATTATTACAATAACGATAGGAGTTGCGAGTTGTACGCGCTCTTTTAAAAATTCGTAAGGCATTGAATCAGCTATTGAAAGTCATTAAAAGTATACGTTATCGTTAGTTAATGCAATAAAGTTTTTTTTAAAAAAATCAGAAAACAGGTTACGCTTATAATACCTCTTGAAGTCATCTACAAAAACAGCTGAAATAACATTGAGAACATACGCCACCTTACGTTTCTGCCATTCTCATAATGGAGATTGCTGCACTTCCGGTGGCACCAGTAGCGCTCAGCAAAATGAATAGGGCACTGCCAGTCTCTTACTTTCATTTGTCTCTGATTGTAGTCGCCCCTTTGAATGTAATGAACTGCTGGTGCGGAAAGTACATAAATGACGTAATCATGCAAAGGATCACGCTAGGTACTAATTATCCCTGAATTACGTTACACCCTGTATAAAAAGAAAACAAAATTTAATTTCAAAATTTTATTCTAATGATTTAATTCGAAAATATAAAACATAGAATATATAATTTAATATATAAAATATTTATCTTAACAAACACCACTGAATAGAAGCTATCTATTAATACTAATTTATTAATTTGTAATACATTAATTTATTACAAATTAATAAATTAATGTGAAAAATTATTAAAAAAGAAAATTAAAAGTTTTTCCACTTTGTTTAGTATATTTCTTATTTTATCATTAACTATTTATCCTAGAACGATTAATACTATTATAATACTATAACACACTATTAATCGTCCAAGGTTTATCCATCTCACTCATGCAAACGCTTCTTGAATAACACGATCACTTAGTCCTGGCATTCGGAGCAGAGGACAGGTAAAATTTTTATGTGCATGTACATGCGCAGTCATCTAAAGGTTTTGAGGAACTTCAAGCTGGCAACGACTCGAATGGCTGCCCCTGTCAGGTCGCTCCACAAACCTTTAATACCTTAAATGTCACTGGAGGTCGTGGCACACGTATTGATTTGCATACATTTACACAATCAGGACCATTTCACAAATAAGCTTACTACCTGAACCCTCACAAATGGGATCGTTGATGCAGTTATTAAGAGCCCGTGAGTACTTAGGTCTGTAGGCTCCAATGTGGGCGGCGCACATTGCCTAGTCGCTCGCGGGAAGCCAACAATCAGGCAGCGCAACATACTTTAATCCCCCTGTATCTCTGTGGGGGTTGGCTTGCGACACAATGTTCATAGGAATAAAAATGGTTTTTTATACATGTTCTCTCACGTGTACGAATATTTGCCATTTATTTCCGGACACCCTGTATAATTTATAATTTTTCTGAAGTTATTTACTTGAAAAAAATATCCCGAAAATTAATAATGAACATGACCAAGAAAGAAGATAGTATCAACAGAAAAAAAGATTTCTCTCATATCATTTTACTATTTTTATCTAGCACTATTTTAAGTCATATGCATTATTTTTAGTAAAAAATGTTATTATTTGTATTGATAATCTTCTTCTATATATATAAAGAAGGATGTTTGTTTGTGGGCTTGTTTATGGGTTTGTTTGTGGGTTTGTTTGTTTGTTTTTGATACAAATCTACAGTTTTATTCCGATCTTGATAAAATTTAGCATACATGACCTTCAAAGCATGAGGAAGGTCACTGTCTACCTCAGATTTCGGAAAAATAATAATTATCGATAAAAACTCGATATTCATGGTTATGGAAGGGCATATTAATTAGAAATATCTCATGACCAACAATGCAAGGCAAAGTTTGTGCAACAATAGACCCGTCGTGTTCGCATCAACAATGGTCTCAATGCGCAATTCACCAATAACAATGAGCACAAAATTATTCAAAGAATTATAACAACGAACATAAAATGATGATGCAATGATAGAAAGTTCTTTTCAAAGAATTATAACAATGAACATTAAATGATGATGCAATGGCAGAACATTTGTTTCCAACAATTATTAACAATGAACAGGAAATGGATATAATAGACGATAAGGATAGGGCAGTCTCTCTCGATGAGGCAAAGGAGGTACACTTGTCTTCCTTCAGCTCCCTAACAAGCGTTCAGACGATTGCGAAAAGTGTGTGTGTTTCTTAGTGTATGTGTGTGTGTTTACCTATAAGCGTAATTATCCCAGGCAACGCCAGGTCCTCTCCTAGTTGTTAAAACAGGTTTTGTAGTTGTAATCATGCATGTACGCTATACTCAAGGAGGCTGCCATGGTTATAACAACCAGCTCCCTCTGCAGTCAAATTTCCGAACAGAAATAAACCGTTTAAAATTGTAAAGCTTAAACCATTTGTTCACGGTTTTACCCACTTAAACGGTTTATTTTTAAACCGTTTTTTCAATCCGTTTCAAAGCGTGAAACCGGCTATTCTAAATGCTGCGTTGCATTTCCCATTAATAAATTATTCAAATAAATACGTTATTTATGTTTAAAATAATATACAGGGCGTTTCTAAAAAGAAGGACAATAAGTACCTAGCGTGGTCCTTTCCATGATAACAAACTTAATGTTCCTTATGCAAAATGTTCAAAACTCAAATTTTTAAGGTCTAAACGTCACGCGAAGTTTCCGCGAAACTGACGGAAAACGTCATTTATTCTCAACAATTGCCATAGCGCAGTTCATTATGTGAAGTGCTCACGGCCGTACTATATCTCCAGGCCTGACGGCTGACGTCATGCTAGAGATCGGCAAGGCATGAGGTCGTCTACCTCTCATTTTGACGGAGGAGATAATTTTTTTTCATATTACTGGAGTATTCGTTTAATTTGATTAAACATAATTTGTCATCAAAGTATTTCAATGTTAAAGTATTGCCATGACAACCGACCTCTAGCATGACGTCATCAATCCTCAGTTGTCAGGCCTCATAAATATATACCATGGTCTATAGATATACATGGTCATCGAGCTTCAGCCATTTTCCATTGTTCCGAGAAGCTAAGGAAAACAGATCGCGCCAGGTGCCGCATAGATCGCTCTAAGGCCGACCGTGATATGCGATAGTTTTATTTCATTGAAACTGAAAATGAAAGTAAAGTTTCTATCTGCCGATAGGGCGCGCTGCAGGCGTAGTTGGGCCGATTGTACATGCAGCGCCACTTTTCAATAGAGTTCCCGCCCTACCGGGAGCTAGAAACTTTGGAGTTTGATGACCATGAATATCTATAGACCGTGATATAGACGGCCGTGAAAGTGATGGTGCAGAAAGTTCATAAATGACGTAACGACGCAATTTAAATTTTGAGTTTTCGACATTTTCGATAAGGAGCTTTTTGCTTCTATTGATCACACTATGTACTTATTGTCCTTCCATTTAGAAACACCCTGTATATCCTCAAAAAATGAAAAATCATTTTAAAGATGAAGGGACCTATAATCATTCTAAAGATAATCTTGACCAATATTCAGCAAAGAGGTCAATAATAAACAGTGAAATATAACTTTGCTTGGAATAAACAAAATTTATTTGGACATCTTCTATACAGGGTGCTTCAAAATTATATACAATAAATTTAGTGACATATTCTTCAGGTCAAAAGAAGACGAAAATGTTCTATAGCACTTTGTCTGGAAACGATTTGTTTGCGAGTAATCCACACCGACAACGATTTTGCCAATGGATACAACGTCGTCATGCTGCAGACCCTAGTTGTCTCAGCCAGATACTTTTCACGGACGAAGCAACCTTCACCCGGACAGGAATCGTAAATTCTCACAACCAGCACTATTGGGCAGATGCTAACCGGCATGTTACCAGAGCTCGAGCGCATCAAGAGCGTTTCTCCGTGAACATTTGGTGTGGAATTGTCGGAAATAACTTAATTGGCCCTTATGTGTTGCCGCCACGATTGACTGGGCGAACGTATCTTTTGTTTCTGCAGAACGCATTGCCAGAATTACTGGAAGATGTTCCTCTTTTGATAAGATCTAACATGTGGTTCATGCATGATGGCGCTCCAGCACATTTCAGCCATGTTGTGCGAGCACACCTTAATGCTGCATACACGAATCGGTGGATAGGTCGAGGTGGACCAGTAGCCTGGCCTGCAAGATCACCCGACCTTAATCCCTTGGACTTTTTTCTGTGGGATCATGTGAAACTATCGTCTACAGCACAGAAGTTCCTAACATTATGGATCTGCGACAACGAATTGAAAATGCATGCCAAACCGTTCGTAATGCTGGCGACGAACTCTTCCATGATATCAGACGGTCGCTCATGCAACAAGCCGAAGCGTGCGTGCGAGCTGGTGGCGGGCACTTTGAACAATTCCTGTAATTTGGAGCCACGGGTTTAGTTGGCTCTATCGCGTAAATAAATCGTTTCCAGACAAAGTGCTATAGAACATCTTCGTCTTCTTTTGACCTGAAGAATATGTCACTAAATTTATTGTACATAATTTTGAAACACCCTTTTATATATAAAGAAGGGTGTTTGTTTGTTTGTGGGTTTGTTTGTGATTTTGTTTGTTTGTTTTTTATACAAATCTACAGTTTTATTCCGATCTTGATGAAATTTTGCATACTTGACCTTCAAAGCATGAATAAGGTCACTGTCTACCTCAGATTTCAGGAAAATAATAATTATCGATAAAAAATCGATATTCATGGTTATGGCAGGGCATATTAATGAGAAATATCTCATGACCAACAATGCAAGGCAAAGTTTGTGCAACAATAGGCATCAACAATGGTATCAACACGCAATTCACAAACACTCTGCACGGACAAACAATATATATATCTCATGACCAACAATGCAAGGAAAAGTTTGTGCAACAATAGGTATCAACAATGGTGAAGAGGTAAATTCCTGTCTTTCGGATTTTTCTTAGAATGGACAGTCCCTTCGCTCTATATTGTAGTGTTTGAGTTATTATTTAACCAATTTGGAGGTTTAATTTAGCTTTTTGAGGTTGTTCTGTTTACCTACAAGCGTAATTATCCCGGGCAACGCCGGGTCCTCTGCTAGTACTAAATAATATTTACAATATAATCGCGCTTAATCAGTCCGGCCTCTGTCGCACTCAGACACGAGTCATCATTGTCCTCTACATAAATGTCTTCTTCCATAGTTTCCTACAGTTCCAAATGATCGTTAAGTCGAGTGCATACATTATGCAAAATGCAACAAGAGTGAACAAAAAAAGGTATAAATTTTAGGCTATTAATCTCCAAATGTTTAAGTCGCCTGAAGCGCGATTTCAACTGTGCGAATGCTCGTTCTACAACGCAAGAGTTTTTGAAAGTTTATTATTAAAAATTTTCTGCTGCAATGTCAGTGCATGCGTCTCCTTATATGGCACCATGAGCAGTCTGGACAGGGGATATGCAGGGTCACCTACAAGGTGAGTGTCTCCCGGAAAAAAATCTACTTGGGTTTGCAGTGGACATTCTTTTTAGATCGCTTTTTCTAAATATGCGAGCATCATGCACAGATCCAGCATATCCACAGAAGCAATCTGTGAACACCATTCTATGGTCACAGACAGCCTGCAGAACCACTGAATAAAATTTCTTACGATTAAAATAAGCTTGCGGGGAAACAGTGGGTGCTTTGATGGAAATGTGTATTCCATCAGTCGCCCCAATCAATCCGGGAAACCCCGCTATCTTCTTGAACCCTTCCACGATATTGGGAGCTTCCTCAGATGTAGGCCATTTCGAAAAAATTCGGCCTAGTTTATTGAGGGCATTGACTACCCTGTACAGGATATATGCCACGGCGGATTTTGGTACACCAAAGCGGTCTCCAACTGACCTAGTAAGGAAAAAAAAATAAAAAAATAAAAAAAGAAAAATAAGCCAACATAAATAATGCTTGCAGTGATAACTCAAGTTTATCCAAATTCCCAAATTTTATACATGACACTTAATTTATTTTATTAAATTGGCAACATTAAAATTAATAAAGCATAAAATTTGATTTTCAAAAATGTATTATTTAATCTTTAAATTTTTCATCGTAAGAAATAAAAAATTAATGCTTACAGTGACCGCAGATGTTTCCTGCGCTTGAAAGGAGATTTTTAGCCCTTTCTTTTTAGTTAAGTTTATTACACCCTACTTCAAAAGCATTTTCACTTAGACGATTTATGTTCGGCATCCTTGTAATACATTAAGCTAGTGAAATTAACCAGTTCCAGCAAGAATTACAAGTTATAATCGCGTCGACTCGACTTTATGCTTGAACCGGTTATTTTTATTGATTGGATATCAAGCACGCTGAACATCATTCACTTACAAGGGAACCCCACATAGCCTAACCACTTAAACAATGGAGTCCTTGTATGGCTATGTATGCTGAAATTTTTTCGTTTTCGCGGTTTATTTTGAAAGAAACACAATTTCGAACTCTCTTATTTTGCAAGCATCTATAGTAGCTTCAGATGAGTAACATATTTCAATTTGGTGGAAATCTGTGGATTACATGTTCGAGGGATTCCCTTGTTAGTGAAAACTCTTTTGGAATCGGGTATACATGCTGAGTCCATGGTGTGTTTTGATACCACTCATGTTTTGCTGTTTTTGGATCAAAGTCAAACATTCAACAAAGATGATTGCACTTTTACTTTGAGTTATGACGTTTCTTTCATCAACCTGAAAATATCAACTGCAATAATGGAGACCAAAGATGAAACTGGTCAACATGATCAATTTCAATATCATTTTTGCTTTGGTACAAGTTGTTGTTATTGAACTCTCCAAATAAAATTTCCTAATTTCAAAATTTTTGAGTAATGAAATAGTCTCATGTATTGCTGCAGTGTGTTGATAAGAAAATCTTATGAAAACTTCAAAAACTTATGCCTTTGGATCCCTTCACTCAATTTTTTTTTGGGGGGATTCGAGGTTTGGAAGATTAGGCTATCGTGTCTTAACCCCTCCTAGGTAAGAGCCAAATGGCTCCTGGGAGTTGCATTTTACTAACTACCTCTGAACATATGGGGTGTGTTTCGATAGACTCACGGACCTAGCGAGAGTTAACTCGAGTTAACTGTGGCCAGTGAGCTAAAGAGAGAATCGCGACGATCATGCTATCGAAACGCAATGGGGAGGTATCTTTGTTCAGGCGCTGTTTCACTTTCGGTTTTCGCTCTTTCTTCCTGCGCTGCATCCGAGATTTCCTGTTTATTACTGTTTATTTCTTGTTTAATTCCAACACTAACTGTAATTTACTGTTGAAGTTGTTGAAAGTAGACATCGACATGTTATTTTATCGCGTTATGGCTCTGCGAATACCACGAAACCCGATCTACTCATACAGGAACGAAACGGGCTGTCGCCATCTTTAAACAAGCTGGATCGGTTCTCACGAGCTCGGAATCTCTCGTGAGGTTCTCGGCTCTATCGAAACGGGCGAGACCACCTCACAAAAACCTATCGAAACGATTCAGAGAGGAAACCCTACGATCGCGAGGTCCGTGAGTCTATCGAAACACACCCTTAGTAGCATGTAAAAGAAAATAAATGTAAAAACTGGAATACGAAATGTAAATATTTCAACTAAAATTATGATTTCGAAATTTTATAACAGGCTGCTACTGCCTATCATAGTTAAGCAAGTAATTTAGTAAAAAATTTCTAAAAATTTTGGGCTATTAGATGGGTGTCTAGAATTTGCAGCCTGATGTTATTAAAGTTTTTTTTTCTGTTAGATTAAATTACACAAGAAATGAAATTACAAACCTAGAAAATTGAAGCTAAACAGCTTAATCATTTCATAGCTAATCCAAAACTACGGACGAGGATGTTGTAGCACATGATAGTCCTATATGAATTTAATTATTTTTTGTTCATTTTACAGAAGCACCTTTTATGTGCTAAAGTTGAGAAGCTGATGCTGTAAAGACTTGAAATGAAGAATAAAATCAATTTTAGACGCGATTATGAGAGACAAAAAAAATTATTATACAGTACAATCACTGTAAATTTCATATTTATACTTTAATTCAGAAGCTAACGAGAATAGCTGAAATTTGATTACCCGTATGTTTCAATCATTAGCTTGTTTTACGCTTTGAAACGGAATGAAAAAACGGTTTAAAAATAAACCGTTTAAGTGGGTAAAACCGTGTACAAATGGTTTAAGCTTTACAATTTTAAACGGTTTCTTTCTTTTCGGAAATTTGACTGCAGAGGGAGCTGGTTGTTATAACCATGGCAGCCTCCTTGAGTATAGCGTACATGCAATGATTACAACTACAAAACCTGTTTTAACAACCTTGATTTTTTTTAACGACATGATTTACTTTACCTGATCTTTGCCCAAATATGAAAATCCAACAATATAATTCGCAATTGCGAGCTCTTCATCTAAATCCCAAGCTCTATTTTGAGCCCTAATCCGACGCCGAAGAGTGGTCAGCTATGTTTTTTTCTCTCAAAAAAACGAGATGTTGCAAAAAAAACGAAATAAACGAACGGAAAAAACGACGTTGGTGTCGTTTTCGTTTTTTCCGTTTTTTCCCGATCGTTTAAACAAAAACCGTTTTTTTTCTGAAATAAACGGTTTTTAAACCGTTTTTTTCGAAGCGTGAAACCGCCTTGTATCATTACAGAAAAACTTATTTCAGGACTGACGGATATGAAAAGGCGTATTGCCTCCTTTCAGAGCCTCTGTAATTTGCTATAAATTGATATATTTTTACAATAACATACCTAACCTACGCTGATAGAAGAACGTAGGCTACGTACATACCTATAGGAATCTGGTGTTGCCATGATCCATAAGGCGATTAGTAACGGCTTTTCCGCATCAACTCGCGCTCGCCCTGCAGATCTCGCCGGGGTTAGCTCGGGTGCAATTAGTCTTAAAAGTACCTGAAAAACATTAGGTAAACACACACACACATACACAAAGAAACACACACTCTTTTCCCAATCGTCTGAACGCTTGTTAGGGAGCTGAAGGAAGACACGTGTACCTCCTTTGCTTCATCGAGAGAGACTGCCCTATCTATATCGTCTACTAGCAGAGGACCCGGCGTTGCCCGGGATAATTACGCTTGTAGGTAAACAGAACAACTTCAAAAAACTAAATTAAACCTCCAAATTGGTTAAATAATAACTCAATCACTACAATATAGAGCGAAGGGACTATCCATTCTAAAAAAAAAAATTTTAAAAGCTCACAATGGATGGACCTCTCCAAGGATGCTTTCTAGTCTAAATAATTTTTTACTCACGTAATCTCACTTTAGATGTACACTTGATGTTGTTGCAATTTCCTTTCTTCTTTCGATGTCTTGAAGCAAAAATTGGCCATTCATCACTTTGTGTAGTCTAGCGGTCGCCGATTCTTCAATTTACTTGCTTACCATTTGCTCAATACAGCACTTTCGACATAGTCCCCATTCCTTTCCACGCATTACACCAACCCGTGGACTAGTTGGGTGAACCCGTCGGAGAGGAATTCCGGGGTTGTCGTCGACACGAGGATTGAACGGCAGCTTTGGATCGCCTTCTGCAGCACGATAACGCCCGTCCGCACACGATCGCCACACATCAGAGGGGGTTGCAGCGCCTACAGTTCAAAGATGAAAGACTGCCATTCAAAAATGAAAGACTTTGCACCTTGCGACTTTCACCACTTCCTAAAGAGGAAAGAGCACCTTAAGGTGCATGAGTTGCGTTCTGACGACGAGGTGAAACCTGCGCATCGGTCCTGGTGTCGACAACAATCCCGGAATTGCTCTCCGACGGGTTCACCCGACTAGTCACGCGTTGGCGCAATGCGTGGAAAGGGATGGGGACTATGTCGAAAAGTGAATAGTGCATTACATAGAGGACAAATGTAAGTAT
>JAHWFO010031429.1:25619-40291 GCA_023313115.1 Rhysida immarginata | reverse complement strand
TTTTTTAAACTGAGGCTCTACTGCAACCACCAGAGGGCGAGAGGAGTATTAACGTAATGGCGCCCGGTGGAACAACATGCTCTGTAATTTATTGCAGTAATTTTAGAAGTAAAAATCCTTCGGTTTCTTATTTTCGATATCCGAAAGATCCAGACAGGTATGAAATTATCATGACTGACATTCTATTTTAAAAAAAATATTTGACAGAGTTGTGGAAAGCGTGGCAATTTTACGATCTCATTCCTCAGCTTACCACGTGTATCATTGATTGTATTTAAAATTAATTTTTTTATATTGTATAGATGTAAAAACACTTTGTGGTTTGATGTTAAAATGTATAATTGTCCAATAACGAAAAATTTCAGCTCTAAATAAAATTATTTTTGCTCGAAATTCTCTCATGGTGTTTTAATTATATTCATTAAAAAAAATTTTTAATTAAAAAATAAAAAGAAAAAAAAATTTAATTTAAAGATAATTCATTTATTAGATACAATAATCTACAAAAAAAATATAGTAATGAATCAACATTTTTGATTGCTAAAGCTTAATATATTACAAGTATCTCTATTCGAGCATGGAAATGGAAAGTTCATACTCGTTCTCTTTGAAAATAAGAAGGCATCTCCAAAGGTGGGTATGTTTAAGCCGTCACCCCTGAAGGTTGGCTACCCTGGAATGCACTTAGTGTACTACTGCAATCACTAGTTGGCGCCACTAAAATCAGTTTATACGTAATCTGTTAGAGTGTCCTATCCGTTTTACCTCATCCGTGCTCCTGTGATTGGAGGAATCGATTTAGCTTCTCCCTGATACATACAAGATGAACCCCTATCTTTCTATCCTTAATCCAGTAATCCTTTATGCTCTCAAGAGATTCAACTGAAACTCTTTAGGGCTTTTTACTATTTATTATTAAAAAAAAAAAAAAAAAGTATCTATTTTAATGAAAACCTAGCGAGAAAAAACTTTGCATAAAAAAATTTATTTTATAAACATTATACATTGTATACATAAAATAATTTATTAAAATCGTCCGATATATGATTTAATTAAAAAAAACATTGAAACATATTATTTACAAGTGTTATATATTAAATAATTATCAAACAAGAAATATATTGAATTAAATAAAGAGGTCCGAAGAATAGCAGGAAAGTAGAATTTTTCATTTTTGCCTTCCATCATAAGGTCATTTCAGATGTTGGAATTAGAGCTTTTTAAAAAAATTAACAATGAAAGATTGTTGAAACAATGGTATACAACTCCTTTTGTAGATATTTCGATTGTGGGAATATTCATATTTATGGAGAATGTGACCATTAATTTTTTTCCTTTCAATAAGATGTGTACGTCATGCCTTATTTTGAAATTTAATAATATTTTTTATTTGTGTCTTTAATATATTTCGATTTCTGTATAAAGAACACAAAGAAAATAAAATAATTTCCAAATTAACCATGACTTATACAACTTATTAAACAAAATAAAGTGCGTATGTCATATTTTACATTTGGAAATTTATTATCTTCTATGGTTTTTTTTTATAGATCGAAATATATATTAAAAAATAAAATAAAATAATAGATTTCCAAATTGAGCCTGACATACGCAACTTATTAAACAAAATAATCGTTGATTTTTCAAAAAAGTGCATGAAGAATAAATCTTAAGAGCTTACAGAAGATCGTTAGGGATCTATGAAAACAATTTGCATATGCACCTGCCGATTGTAGGGTGATACCATGAAGCTGTGCTTCCGGGGTAACAGGCATTTATATAACAACTATCTCTCTGCACTGTTCAAAGTATCAGATTGTGCATGATGCCACCGAAAATCACACAGTTTTGGGAAGGTTACATAACAGCTCTTTCCCGACGCAAAATATAGCTATTCCACAATTATAAAAGCCTGCAAGAAGTGTGAATTTTCTGTGTCGAAGACTGGGATATACAAGGTACTAAACTGTAAAGATTTAGCTAGAAGTGGAGCCATTCCAGCGGGGGGAAAAACAGCTCAATTCCTGATCCTCTATTAGTTATACGCCAGAGGTAGTCCGTAAAGTCCGAACTCTCATCACCGGACCTAATCCTGCAACACAGAAGGCCATTGCAAACAAGGTAGGGACATCTGTTTACACAATAAACACTGTTATCAATCAGGACCTACACCTGCAAAAGCATAAAAAGAGCCGCGTTCACAAACTGTTACTACATCATGCCAGTGAACGGCACACCAATTGCCGGAAGCCTTATGAGTGCCATCTAGCCGGTGAAAAATGGAAATACATCACGACATTGGACAAAGCATTCATTTATCTCAGTGACTGCAACAAACTTCGAGCAATATTTTACCATCCACGAGGCTGTAAGGACTTCAAAAAATGGCACACGGAATGTAAAGAACTTTTCCATGGGGCTTCATGATTGTTGCCAGTTATGGGCACAATGGTAAACTGACACTGCACAAGGTAGATAAAAAGACCAAGATTAAATCTGCCTACTACCAGGCTAACGTTCTAGCACCTATTTTCACCCAGGATATCCCAGCTCTGTACGTGGCATACACAAACCAGTTGTGCACCACAGAACGCGGAAGTTGCAAGCCTCAATCAGCCAATGGAATTTTACTTCACCACATGCTTTTGTTTACATCTTGCGTAAACTAAGGTTGGATGATTATAGTAAATTAAATAAAAAGTCTTAAAATTAAATAAAAATGTCTTGCAACGACCCACTAACCATAAAAAGTTGAAATGGTAAAAAAACATTATAAATATAAAACTGTTTAAGAACATGTAGCTCAAACAATACAAAAAATTCATAGCTGGCAAAGGGCACATAGTTTATCATTTGTATTTAACATTTTATTGGCTGAATACATACATTTAATAATTGGAAAATGGGTCTTCGGAGGATATTTTTTCTCTATTTAATTATAAACATATATTTAATGCTCTTTTAACCTTACGTGACTGACAAGGTACCTGGATACCTTTTAAGTTTTTGAACCAAAATTTTTCAGGGTTGTATTAGAGATAAGAAGCTGGAATTTTTTGACATATCTCAGCTGTTAAAGAGATTGTTATAATTTCATTTGCAAGCATTTATGCTCAAAAGGAGAGGAATAGGACTGAATTTTTTGGACATACCCCTTACTTGACTGACAAGGTAACCTGGTAACTACATACATTTTGCATGGATTTAGAATGAGAAAAGTAAATTAATTGTGATTATAAGTTATTATAATGAAGGGAAATCGAAAAGCAATTTAGTAAATTATTCACAGCAAAACAGTCAGATACGAGGGGCGTTCAAATTTGATCTGGACTTCATTTATTGTAAATTTCATTGTTGTAAAAATCTAAATTTTCACTGTTGGAATGGCAATACCGCTGTCATGCAAATGCAGCACCACTCTTCCGGTTGCCATGACAACCGATTCACTGTTTAAACAAAATGGCAGATAGCAATGTGTTGACCAAAGTGGAACAACGAAAAATCATCAAGTTTCTCCACAACAAAGGTGTGAAAGCATTTGAAATTCATCAGAGACTTCACTGAGTCATGTTTATCTCGATCATCCATCTTTGCTTGATGCCAAAAGTTTGAAGGAGGGTGAGAATCCACCGGCAATGAACCTCATAAGGCAAGGCCAGCAACTGCTGTCAATGATGGCATCATCACACGAACAAATGAGCTGATAAGGAACAACAGGCAGATTCATGTCCAAGAATTGGCTTCAATACTGAACATCAGCATTGGCAGTGTGGAGACCACTATCCACGATCAGCTGAAATTCAATAAGATCTGTGCCAGATGGGTCCCTAAGCAACTCTCCGAGGATCACAAAACCACCCAGGTGGAAATCTGTTCCATGCTGCTGCAGCGATATGACAGGGAAGGTGACAGCTTCCTAAGGCATGTTGTGACCACCGACGAGACATGGATTCATCACTCTATTCCTGAAAGCAAGCGTGCGAGCTAGGAGTGGCGACACTGACTCAACAGGATCCAAGAAATTCAAGATGACACCGTCGGCAACGGAAGTGATGGCGACTGTATTCTGGGACATTAAGGGTATCATTCATGTCGATTTTCTGGAAGAACGTCGAACCATAAATGCACCCTACTACTATGACATTTCAAGGACATCCTTGAAGCCAGCACTAGGAAAAAAGCGACCAAGACTCCTTACCAGTGGTGTTTGTTTTCTGCAAGACAATACCAGACCACACACAGTCAAACGGACTATGAATACACTGACTCAAATGGTACATCTTACCACATCCTCCATACAGCCCAGAACTCTCCCCTTGCGACTATTACATTTTTGCACCATTGAAAGAGTTCTTGGGAGGGCAGAGGTTCGGCTCCAATGAGGAAGTGAAAAAGGCTGTCCTGACGTGGTTTCGATATTAGCCTGAAGATTTCTACAGAACCGGTATGGAGATGCTCTCAAAATGCTGGAAAAAATGTGTAGAGAAGCGAGGAGGACAGTTCTTTGAGAAATAACTGATGTGTATGTGTGTCCTTTTTTTTTTTTTTGTAGTTACCTGTTTTATAAAAAAAGTCCAGGTCAAATTTGAACATCTCTCATCTTTGCAAAAATCATTATATACATTTTGAATGATGAACATTGATCTACTGCTCAGCATAACAACTATTCACATTTAAGCATTTGTCCCAACATGAGACCAACTTTTCGATGCCCACAGCATAGAATTCGTTCGGCTGGGAGTGAAACCATAACACTTTTGCACCCCGTTGTGAACTTGGCACAACAGCTGCATACATTTGTCAATGTCATGCATGTATCTTTGTGTGTTGCACACAACTAGTAATGGATTTCAGAATGCGTTTGTCCCTATGACCACAGAAACTTGACCACACTCCGGAGCTCCACAGTCTCGAACGTTCCCAACTTACCCGCCACTTTAGAACAGCTACAGCTCTGCAGGGAGAAAGCGCATATGCCTGCCATCTCCCCGGGTGGTGGAGAATTATATGCTCTTCAAAATGTATATAATGATTTTGCAGATACCTGATGTTTTGCTGTGAAAAATTTACTCAATTACTTTTTGATTTCCCCTCATAGTTGCATGAAATTGTTACAAAACAAATTATTATAATCCAGTAGAAAATGGTATCAAATTTTATAAAACAATACAAACTTTACAAACAATACAATATAGAAGGTGACAAAACAATATGAAACAATCCAGTGCAAGCTTTGAAATGATTTTCATGATTTTACATTGGTTAGTTACAGTTCTGATACATTGTTTTACTGAGTGAATGTTCGTTGCAAATTGCTTCATTTTGGCAAATCAGAACATGCTTCCCAGACTTTTTGTTCAATATATTTCAAATCTCTGCAAAGAAAATGCTGCTTACTACTGCAATGCATCTACTTGGATCCTGTCTTGGTATAGCAGTAATTCCTTAAAGCCCAGGAGATTGAATTGCATGTCCAAGAACATCTTGCATAGCAGAGCATAAGAACATTTTGATGAATTGGAATCAGATCACCAATTGCAATTAGCTATTTATTTCCAGTGACACACATTTGCCCTTTTTACTATTAATAATTCATCAAAAGACAAAACTACTCATTTCCATCAGTTTGTTCATCTATGGGATTTCTTCCAAACTAATCAAACTACTGAACCTACTGTATGCTGAACTTTATAGAGTTAAAAAACAATGATTATATCTGTATACAGTCTTGTATGAATAACAATAATTATGCAGGCAAAGTCATTAGTAAAAGCTAGTGTTTTAAACTAAATCTAAGATTGTCAACTCACAGATTTTGATAAGATGTCCCAAGAGGGTTTTTACAGGCCATTCCTCCTTTATGTTTATAATTATGTTTAGAAAATAGCAAAGAAATTCACAGATTTTGACTGGCTATTTGAATTGAGATGGAATAGTTCAACTCACAACAGAGTGCTTCAGAGTTAACAATTCATACATGTACTTATTTTGTATGAGTACAGCTTTTAAACAAATTAACTCATTGATTTTAAACAAAAGTAGGCTGCAATTGATAATCTAATTAATCATCCAAAATTTACTAATTCATCAACACACCTCTACGTCATGTGATCAAAAGCTACCGGACTACTTTACTTTTGCACTGCAACTATGATTTCACATAAACGTATACAATGTTGAATCTCCCTTTGCTTGTATTATGACTTCTGCTCTCCTTGGAAGACTTTCCACCAGATTGTGATAGATAGCTTGAGGAGATTTTTTTTTTTCCATTCTTGCAGATGACTTCAGCCACAGATGTTGGGTGAATTTAGCCTAGCGCATAGTCGTTGCTGAGATATTGATTCATCCCACAGATATTCAATGAGATTTGTATCAGGGCTCTGTACATGTGAGTCCATTTCTACAACCCCTGTCTCCCTGGTGAATGGATATTGTACTGGCGTACTTGAGTTGGGTTTTGGAAGTCTGTAGCAACTGTTTCAGCTTTCGGAACTCTGATGAAGATTTCTGACTGCATGATATCACACATGCTAGTATTTCATATTTTCTGGGAGTCATTTTCTTTGGCCTAGCACTTTGCAGTTCCACTGATGTTGCTCCTTGAGATTCTACATGACAATGACGTCGCTTAACAGTTGAAAGGGGTATTTGCATAATAAGAGAGAACTCTTGTGTACAGATTTGTTGTATATGTGACATCCCAAGATGATGCCACAAAACTCGCTGAGCTTTGTTGAGCAACCCATAATGCACCAATATGAATCACAAAAAGGCGCAGTAAGGCATGTTTCTATTTATATTATCAGAGATATCATAGGCATATAAATTATGACAAGTAACATTGGTTTGGAGATGTGTCCAGAAACTTTTGATTATATAAGTTGATTAATGAAAAATAACCTTACACATTGTACATATTTTTCTACAGAATAAATTTTCTTCTGCGATTATGATTCACATGAAAAGATTTTGAATGGGACATCGTTGATGATTACCATACTATTGCAGTTTACTTTGTTCAAATAAGTTAATAGTTAGGTCAGATTAGGTTAGGTTAACCAGTAAAAGACACGGTCGCTGGTTTGAGTCCAGGTCGTGGAATATTTCCTTCCCTGTTCAACTTTCTAAGCTGATCTGTTTAAAAGTTATAGTCTTGCAAAATCAGTCATAAACTTTAGACCATTCTATAAATTAACATATTCAATTATATGTAAAATTTTATTTGTTTGATGTGTTTTTAAAACAAATACCAATTTTACCTTTGCTTCTGTGCAAGAGGTTTGCTGATCTAATGTAAAATTCACTTCCACAACATATAACCACTGACCATAGGAATAGACATAAACCTGGATAAAATTTTCATCTCTATTTATCTAAAAAAGAAAATAAATGACTATTATATAATAATATAATAAGATAAACAAATATTAATATATTAATTAACTATATTAATTAACAATCACCTCAATGTCATCACCAATTTTAATTCTCAGTTTGTGACCAATTCTCTTGATACTTATTGCTCTTTTATATGTACAAATACAAGTTCAAAAACAGATTTATAAATTCAATTTAAATATGCTGTCAATTCCTAAAAGTCAAATTTTTTAAAGGTAGTAAAAGCTGTGATAAATCAAACAAGGAGTGCTCTTTAACGTATGCTTAGCCATAATATTATAAACTAGATTGGTTTTAGTCTTTTTCCTATAGTCCAACAGACAAATCATGAAAGTCACTCCTCCTGCAAACAGATCACATGGTCATGAAATTGGCTAAGTTCATCACCCAATCAGTGGCTACCTCAGTCTCATTGCACAGGTCCTGTATTTATCATCCACAATTCCTGTTTAAAGCGCATTTTGTTAACACGTGCTCAAGCAACATGTCAAACAAGAAAGAATAAGTTACGCTTCTTCTCAGGAAAATTATTTTCGCATTAATTGCGAAAAAGCCCTTTTAAAGGCACCAATTTAACAGTAATTCATTTAACAGCAACTCAGTATGAGGCTACATTTTACTCCAGCTGGTTTCCATGGTAACATAGTGATTGACAGTACTCATGACTTGCTGGTAGAAGTATATGTATGGGTGTTTTCAAGATAGTCCTTTCTGATTTTCTTTTTACTTGTTGTTATAGAAGTCTTGATGATAGTTGATAGCAATTATCTTTACTGCCAAAAATTCAATATACAGTATAGTTGTGCAAAATATAATTTCTATTTAACCTTTAAAAACATTTAAAATAATCTAATTTGTTCTGAACTGAAATTGCAAATCAGAGATACTTTTCTTTTCAGTTTTCAATGGCTTGATTTCTTATTTCCAGTTCCTGGTTTTTTACAATAATGGAAAATTCATCAACTTGTGCTTGTGTGGATCTATATAGAGTTGTTTGCTGTTTGATTATATTCATCTTCAACTTATTCTATTTTCTATCTTCTCAAATCTCTGTTTTCACTTCTGCATGTGAATCTTTGAACATCAACTGCCAATTTAGCAACAGAATATGAGAATTATAAACTTCCAGCTTCAGCAGTAGGATAAACTGGTTAAGCAATCTTTTTTCTCATCCATTTCTTTTTAGCCTCTTTTCTGAAAGGAAAAGGAGGCTTATGTTACATTATAGAAGATGACAGAAATATAGAAAAATTTAAGAAAGAAGGAAAGTAAACATTAATCATAGAGTTATTTTTAGATTAGAACAGCATTTGTTTTTTTGGCTATAAAATATACTAATTTCCTAAAACTGAAATGTAACAAAGAGTGGTCCACAAAAAAAGAACTAATCTTAACTGCAGCAACTTAAATACATTGAAACTAGCAATGAAGTCCTCTAATCTAATATTTAAATACAGGGTGTTCAGAAAATGTAGGATAATAATTACATAGTGCGATTCCATGCATCAATCTAAGCAAAAAATTTCTTATTGAAAATATCTAAAACTCAAAATTTAGGGTCTAAAAAAAATGGCATTTATGAACTTTTTGCAACTGCACTTCACATAATGAACTGCACTATGCAACGAGAAAACTGCAGCAATTGTTGAGATCAAATGAAGTTTTCTGCCAGCTTTTTAGCAAACTTCGCGTGACATTTAGAAACTTAAAATTTGAGTTTTGAATATTTTACATAAGGAACTTTGAGTTTGTCATCATGCAAAGAATCATATAGGTACTTATTATCCTACATTTTTCAAACACCCTGTCAAACTACTATACAGGATGTTCACAAAGTCTGTTACCAGTCTCAATAACTGATGGGAATTCCCAGATTTCGAAAAATTGTGTGCGGCTGTTTAACAATCGAAGGACTGCCTGGAAAAAAGTTGTAAGTAACAAATCAGCTGAAAGTTTGTAAACATGAAATTAAGCGAAACACCATCACGTGGCTTTATCTAGGAACAATAAATCCGTTTTTTTCCTTGCGAAATTCCGTGTTTTTCAAATGTAGTTCTATGGAAATCCAAGCTTGCTTAGAAAATAAAATGTCAATTTTCTCAAAATCAACAATGTGTCACTTAAATGTTTTTCCAGGCAGCCCTTCAATTATCTTAATTTCGACCTTCACATTTAATTTCAAGGTCAAATTTAATGCGTAATGAAAACCGTAAGAGTTAGGGAAAAAAAAAAGTCAATTGGAATGTTGCACAGCACCCTAAAATTAATCCAAATCATTTATTCGATTTGATTTTGCAATAATGGTTACCTAATAAAAAATAATTTTGTGATGACAATTTTCAATCATCAGCTTTGCTGATACTAATACGTATTTCATTTCAATCCTGATCAATGTTTGAATAATAACATTCAAAAAACGGTAGAGTATTCTCAAAATAAAATGGTACTTTGTTAGGGTGCAAGTCAACAAGATGTTGTACTTGCAACCCAAATGTAGGCTGAAGATATCCAAATCGCCACCATTCTTCAAGACAAGCCTTTTGAAAAATTATTGCATGTTTTCAGAACACGAGTAGTGTTCAACAACAAGAAAAACAGGGATAACCAAAAGCAGTAACAAATGAGGACACTGCCACAGAGGTTCTTGCTACAGTTGCTGCTAATCCACATACCAGAATACGTTCCATTGCTGATGATATTGATTGAGGATCAGTGTGGAATGTGCTTCATGATCATAAATTTCATCCATTTCATGTGCACTGCCATCAAAACCTTAATGCATGTGACTATGAAATACGTTCAGAGCACTGTAACTGGCTCCTTTATCAAATTGATGATGATCCACAGTTCACAAAGAAGATTTTGTGGTCAGATGAATCACAATTTGCACATAATGGTGTTGTTAATAAACATAACCTCCATTACTGGGCAAATGAAAATCCTCATTGGTTAAGACAAACTACTTATCAAGTTAACTTGAGGACAACAGTTTGATATGGCATGTACAACAATCAAGTTAATGGTCCAGTATTTTATGATGGAAATCTCACTGCCAGCATTATCGAGATCTTATTCTAAACAATACAATGTAAGAGTTTATTGAAGAGATGCCATTAAGAGAACGTTGTGAAATTTGGTTTCAGCAGAATGATGCACCTCCACATCTTTTAATGGCAGCACGTGAATGTTTAAACTTAATGTTTCCAGATAAATGGATTGGAAGAGGTGGTCATCCCGCTCACCAGACTTAACACCTCTGGACTTGTTCTTATGGGGCCATGTAAAAAATACAGTTTATGAAACATCACCAGTAAGTTTTAGCTGAACTTCAGTAGAGAATTACAATTTCATGTGCAGCAATAACCACTACAACAATGACAGCTGTGCATCAATCCATCAAACATTGTGCAGAATTGTGTGTAGCATCTGATGGTCAACATATTGAACATTTACTTTTGTAATTTCCTATTGGTATTTTCTATGGCTTTACATTCCTATTGTCACAAAATTATTTTTTATTAGTTAACCATTGTTGCAAAATCAAATCGGGTACATGATTTAGACTAATTTTAGGGTGGTGTACAACTTTCCAGTTGACTTTTTTTTTCTTTTTTCTATCTTTTATGGTGTTCATTATGCACTAAATATGATCTTAAAATTAAATGCAAAGGTCAAAATTAAGATCACTGTTAAAAAGCCCACACCTGATTTGATATGAGATAATTTTTTCAAAATCTGGAAATTTCCATTAGTTAATGAGATATTGAGACTGGTAACAAACTTTTTGAACACCCTGTATATCTATACTAATAATAAATCACTGCTTATATTTTAAGATTCACTGGGACAATTTTGATGGAACTTTCACTGGAATACAGCTCAGAATATTTGTCAAAATATAAGTTATACTACTGATTTGCCTGTTATTGTATGGGCTAGTTTAAAATTTCCAGACCTTCAGCAAAATTTCAAAAATCGCATCTATTAATATTCTCAGAGTTCATAGTGTCCCTTTAACAACGAGAAGAATTGCTGACAATCAGGTGCGAGGAGGAGTCTATTGTCTTACAGCCAATCAGCACATTTATTCTTTCCTTAATTGGCAGGTTTTGCACACCGTATGAGAGAAGAAGAGGTGTTGCAATTTGTATTAGAGAGGAAGTAGTTGTGGCCTGATAGTCAGACAGGGCAGCTGTACTCTCATAACCAACAGGACAGTTGTTGCCCGTTGTTCGAAGAAGTCCATTGACAGATGGAGATTGATGTCCGAAGCTGTCATAAACAAGCGCTCTGAGAAAAGCAGTAATGCTCGTTGAATGTTAGAGAGTAATTGTATTAAAGAGATGTCGGAGTTAGGAATTAGATGTGACGCATGTTCGCTAGTCATTATTATGTTAATCTGGATGCCGCAAACTGGCCTTCCTAGGCAGTTGTTATTTCCCAAGCCAGTGGGTAAGAGACCAAGGGGTCGGCCCAGAACCAGGCGGCTAGACTATATGGAGAATCTGGGTTCGAGTTGCTTGGGTATTACCATGGACGACATGCACCTGATGGCGGAAGATGGCGACTGCTGGAGATCCTCCATAGAGCTGCTGCCTTCACGACCCTGACGGATAAGTGGGTTTGAAAAGTAAGTAATAAATTAAGTATCCAGTTTCTATGAACTTTTCAATAAATGTATTATCATGTTCAGTGTTGGGACTTATCTAGATAATTATCTTAGATGAAAAGTTTTTATCTTTTATCTTATCTAGATAAACTTTCAATTATGTCATCATTTATCTTTATCTAACCATAGTTTATCTTATCTATTTCAAAAATTTCTATAAATTTTATAAAGGTTTTAAAAAATTTACTGAAAAAACTTTTCTAAAATTGTAAGGATCTGGTTGACCTTAAATAGATGAGACATGTATCCAGCTCCAGCATGCATGACTTGCCATGGGCTCATGGCTCTTTCTTTTTACACAAAGTCACTGAATTTTGCAAGTAATCATGTGACCAGTTGAGAAATTTATTGAATTCCGCATAAAAGAGATAAGTGCTTATAAGAGCCACTTTTCTTTTCCCCAAAATAACTGTCTTGTCTTCTGCGATTCCGCTTATAAGAGCCTTTTTTCAATTTCTCTGACTGGGCTCTTATAAGCGGAGTCGACTGTATCTCAGAAAATACCTCAATGAAGGTACCCAGTAGCGATGGGTGATATTTTCTAAAATATCGCATTTCGCTATCATATCACTTGGACAGCTGATAATAGGCTGTTTGCGCCATGCTGTTTTCTGTTACGTTTGACTGTCCGATATCGACAAACGCTTAACAAGAGGTGTAAGTCTATCAAACTTACGAGTGATACAGAAATAACTGAGCCAATCAGAGTTAACCTGTTAGTGACATCATTAGTCTTCTGCTCCCCTGCTGCTCCCGTCAGCAGCCATTGTGTTTTCGCTGCTTCGAAACTCACTCCTCCAGCTCCAAGTCACTTCTCGAAGCATTAAAACAAATTAAGAGATTATATATGTATAATAAATAATTAACCATGAGCGGGAACAAAGAAAAGATTTCGTTTCGCCAGGCACGAAACCAACATTGTGATTTCTGAGTTCTTTGGTGGAGTAGATCGAAACTCGAAAGCATGGCAATGCCTTTTCCTTTACCCACAGTCCTAAGCATAAACGTACCGAGTAGCCTCTCTTTGCAACAACTTTTTTTTCATGTGCGACATTGACATTAGATTTCCACAACATAAATGTAATGAGCAGCTAACATATCAGAAAAGACCATGGCACAAACAGCCTATTATCGCAAAAACTCCGATATTTATCACGATATATTGATAATTTAAAAAGCTGGCTAAATAAAGGCTAAATTTTATCTTAATTTGTTAGATAACTTGTTTTTATCTTTTATCTTTATCTAGATTATATTAAATTATATTATCTATTATCTCATCTAGATAAATATTTAATTCTCATCTTTATCTTGACCTAGATATTGTTTTTATTTTACCTTGCCCAACAATAATATGAATTTATTATGATGAGGAGAATGAATTAGTGTTAGAGTCATCAACAACAACAAGAAGATAGCGCTTTCCCCTTCAATGAGTGACAACAGAGCAAGCCGCCCACGCCGCAAACAGACAACGGAGTCTACAAGCCACTTCATCCACCATCATCCATGTAAGGAATGGTAATCTCCTTTTACCGAAATGGCAATCCAGAATAATAATATTAATTGATTGGTAAAAATTTGAATACTTAACTGTAAATATCTTATCAAATTTCTTTTAATAAATTCGTTTGTACATATTTAATGGCCTCACCTTCTGTGTTTAATTCGTTAATAAGGGAATGAAATAGATTTATGGGATCATGTGTTTCAAGGAAGGAAATGTAATTGTTATTAATTTATGTAAAACTGATAATTAATAATTGTTCTCACCTCCCATCATCTGTTCTCTAAGCACGACTGAGTATTCTTAATAATCATTACAGGGATGGAAGGATGTGTTCGGCTGGACAGGCAGTGGTTAAAGCATATCATGCATTTGTTATAGTGCTCGGTACGAAAGAAAAAGGAAACTGGCGCTTGTGTAAATGAAAAAAAACTCGTTCAAACACTCAAAAAAAGGAAAGGAAACGGGACATTATTTATTACTGATACCAGGAATAAGTAATACCCTATTTATTGTTTGTTTCTGATTGGTTGAACAAGATTTTTTCATTTACGCATGCGCCAGTTTCCTTTTTCTTTCGTGCCGGGCATTGTAAGTAACTGGTTTATGCCCAGACCCCACACTTTGGTTTCAGGTGCGTTCTTTTAGCAGCAGCAGATTTTTCATAAAAAGGGCATTTCTTGAATGGCATAAAATTACTGTCTAAAGTACTAAATTGTACAAAATTTCGGACAATTAATTGTAGCATAGGACAAAATATACATTAAAAATTCTCTTAATTGCAGCTCTCCTTTTCATGTCCTTCTGATGTTTCTATCCCCTTTGTTTCTCTTTTGATTTTTTTTTCTGAAGTTTTTCAGACTTGGATAACACAATTATAACACAATTTATTGTGTCTGCTGACTGCATAAGAAACGCTTTGTTTTGAGAAGGCTCTATATTTTCAGTTATTGTTGCTGATCCTCACATTTGAATTGTAAAAAAAAAGCTCGAGCTTAACCAACAAAGCAAACAATGATGTCATAACATAACATATTTGCATTAGCTAATGAGAAATCCGGATTTGCATGACAGAAACTTGTGACGAACAACTGA
>JAHWFO010031429.1:0-25219 GCA_023313115.1 Rhysida immarginata | reverse complement strand
GATATGCGCTTAATGCTGAATTCCCTCAGTGGTGGATTGAGCGAGATGGGAATCTTTGTTGTGGTCACCTTGATCACCTGGCCTGACACCTGTGGACTTTTTCCTGTGGGGTTTTCTTAAGGACAAAGTGTACAGCACAAAAGTCAAAAGTGGGCGGATTTGAAGTCCCACATTGATTCTGCAGTTAGTTTGGTAGATGAGGCAATGCTGGCAAGAACATGGGCAGAGGTTGAATATCATTTGCATGTTTTCCGTGCAACAAATGGTGCCCATATTGAACTTTACTAAAGTACCAAAAAAACTTTTTGAGTTGATAAATAAATTGTTATAAACCATTTGTCTCTATCTGTAATAGTTTTTTTTATACGTATAATGATTAAAAATTGTCTAAAACGTTTTGGAACACCCTGTAATTTGTCATTAAAATTGTATATCATATGATTCATCACAAGTAATTCTGTAAGAATCAATCACATTAACAAATGATCTGACATAAACAAATATAAGTGCAATCATTTATTTTTATTTGTTATTCTTTCCAGGCTCGATCTTTTACTAGTGGTTTATTGCTTGTTACAATTCCATTTTCATTTCTTTGGAACTGTGTAAGTTTTGATTATTTTTTCCTTGTTACTATTTGTTGAATCCATCAAAGATTTTTTAAAAAAAGATTAAAATTATGCAAGTTGAGCATCCTTTGTCCAATAAATAGTCCTTAAAATTTCAAATGTTCTAACTTAATTATTATGACCTGTATAGCATGGAATTCGTTGTCATCATCGTTGGGTGATACTCTTCTGCTGCATCTTATTGCACCATGATTTTTGATTGCCCCATAGCATGGGTTTAGTAGGTGTCCATGAACAGTCTGATGATCTCTCGCCTGACATAACCAGTATATTCTCACTCAGATAATATAGTTGAATTAGAATGTGAACATAGTTATCCTAAGATAATATATTATAAAGCCCGTTACTGTATTTCTTTAACTTTTTGGGGCGTGGCGATTGAGGGTGTCCCCAACTGTAATATTAATTTGAAGCTAGCATTAAATTCATTCATTGTGATTAAGTCATATTCTTGCTTCCTTTTTTTACTTTTTTTTTTAATTTATGGGTATCTTATATCGTATAAGCGAGGTTGTCAGTCAACAGCCGAAGCAGTCGACGGCCGAAGGCACTTATTCTTCTAAGGAATATTGTGCCAAACCCAAAAGAAAACTTAGAACACCTAAAGGTAGCCAGACAAACTTAAAAAGCGAGTCAAGCTGCCTATGGGGTCCAAGTGGATTCTTCAAGAAAGGTTAAACCAACCGTGAAGTGACGAAAATGTGTCAAAGCGACACAGTCAAAAAGAATATGGTAGGCCGTTTCTTCCGCCAAACCACATTTCGAACATAGTGGCTCTTCCCGAAGGATTCCCATTTTACGGAGTAAATCATGACCAGTAAGAAAACTGATGATGATCCGTAATTTATTTCTATTAAGTTGTAGAATGCCGGATGTTAGACTAGGAGAAGATCTCTTAATCATGAGTCTGGCATGTTTTTGATCGGTAGTTTGATCCCATCTTTTCATCATTTCTTGGTGAGAGATAATATTTATCTCCCTAGCTGCAGTTTGTTTAGAAATACCGCAGAAAGGTTCAGGGACAATAAAAGTAGATTTGGCACCCTCTTTAGCTAAGGTATCAGCAGCCTCGTTTCCGACAACACCTTTATGTCCAGGAACCCATTGCAAAGTAATGCTGTTGTGAAGAGAAAGGTCCTGTAGGATCTGCCGACATTCCAGGGTAAGTTTAGAATTGACCTAGAAGATTTGATGGCCTTGAGGGCCGCTTGACTGTCACTGAGTATAAAGATGCATCGATATACATAGAGCTTTCCTATACACAGCTGCAGACAGTAAATAATGGTCAACATCTCTGCTTAGAAAACCGTGGCCCAGTGATCCAATCGATGAATGCGGAGGGTTCTGGGGCTGCCACAATAAACGCCCAGGTCCTAGAGGCCATGATGACGAGAGCCATCTGTGTACCAAATGATGGCCCCCTTGGGAAAATGCCAACTCACCCCATCCGGCCCTGCCACGGGGTCAATTATGACCTCGCTCGAGGACTCAGGGAGGGTCCGAGTAACTGTAATATCAGAAGGCATCTGGAGAATATGACTGGTTAGAGTCTGGCTAATGAAAGTGTAAGACTTCATCCCAGGGAAGTCCACCCATAGCCCTTTATTACTCAGTCTATATGAACTTTTCCTGGCAACACCTTTGATATATATATCAAGTGGAGTCAGAGAAAGTATAACCTCTAAAGCTTTGGTTGGCGTGATAGAGACAGCACCTATTATACTCAAACAAGCCAATCTTTGAAGAGAGGCCAGCTTGGTTCTAATGGTCAGCTGCTCAGACTTACGCCACCAAACTAGAGCACAGTATATCAAAATAGGTCTAATTGCCATAACATATAACTAGTAAATCATCTTGGGAGTAAGACCCCATGATTTACCAAGGGCTCTACGACAACGGTAAAGTCCAACTTTAACTTGATTAATTTTATAATCAAGATGTTGGTTCCAAGTCAGCCTACTATCCAGGATAACTCTTAAGTATTTGACCTTGTTTCTCATAATGATCTTCTCACCAAACAGTGTTGGTATTAGATCATAAGAAATGGTTTCTCTCCAGCCTGTAAAGGGAACTAGAGTGGTCTTCGAGGGATTACCCTTAGATTCTGCTCTAAACACCATGATTAAAGTTTATACAGAGCCATTTGCACAAGATCAAAAATAGCGAATTGTCGATCTTAGAAACGTAGATGAGAATGTCATCTGTGTAACCCTGGGCATAAATACCCTAGTCATTAAGAAAGGAAATAAGGTCGCCCACACCCAAGTTCCAGAGCAAGGGGAAGAATATACCACCCTGCGGACAGCCCCTGGAGGGACGAGCAACGATTTCCTCACCCAATAAGTTGGATATAATTATTCTATCCGCTAAGAGGACCTGAATCCAGTTGCAGATTAGTGGAGAAATTGCTTTGGCAGTTAAAGCTTTAGCAATAGAGCCATTGGAAGTGTTTTCAAACGCTCCCTCAATATCGAGAAAAACAGCTAGAGCAAACTCTTTATACTCCAGAGTTTTCTCGATCCTTACCAACTGGTGTAGAGATTGATTATCTCTAATTATACTCTAATTCGTCCATCAATGATCTTCTCAAAGCACTTAAGCATAAAGGAAGACAGACTGATGGGCTCTTGGCTTGGTCATAGCAACTCTTGCCGGATTTCGGTATGAAGATCACCTTAACCAGCCTCCAGAGATTAGGAATATAGCCTAGAGCTAAACTAGCCCTAAAAATTAAACACAGGATCGGCGAAATCATGCCCGATACCTGTTGGAGAAGTACTGGAATGATCTCATCCGGCCCAGGTAATTTATATGGATCGAAGGATCTAATTTCCCAAATGACCCTATGACGAGTGATGTCCTAACCATAGAGTCAAGATACACTGGATCAACAGACCAATGAGCTCAGCGCCTGGGAAGTGAGTTGTAATCAAAGTCTCAAGGACTTCACTACTGTTACTGGTGAATTCATCATTAGCTTTCTTGAGAGTGCTGACCATAATAGGTTTATTGCATCTCAAAATTTATAGTCTGGCTCCTCCCTCAGTCTTTTGGACCGATTCACAGAACTTCCTTCATGAAGTACATTTTGCTGATCTAACAGCTTTATTATAATCAGCGAGGGCATTTTTATAAAAATGCCACTCATTAGTCTTTTTAGCCTTCTTAAAAAGCTTTCTTATTCTTTGTCTCCGTAGAGAGAGATCATGGTTCCACCAAACACATTGAGATCTGCATCTCTTCCTCAACAGGGGAAAATTTTTATGATAAGATTTTATCAGGGCCTGCTGTAACCCATTTACACAAAGCTCCAGATCAACAGTGTCATTAATTCTAGTTGGAAGACTAGACGTTCTATCCCAGTCTGCACCAGTGATGAAAGAAAAGTTGATATGCTGATAGTCAGCCAAGGATGGTTTCTCATCTACATACCACTTTCTAATCCATTTTCTCAAAATGGAAGAACCAAAAGTAACATCGATAATCTCCCTTCTTACTGCAGTAATGAAGGTTGGCTTATTACCTTGATTAAATATATCTAAATTGTTCTCTAAAATAAAATCGAAAAGGAGTTTACCTCTGAGATTTGGAGTAAATGAGAATGTCATCCTGAAAGACTTGCACTCCTTCACCCAAGCCGCTCCCCACAACATCAGTCATAAAACTCTGAAATGCTTGAGATGAGTTTTTAGCTCCCTGGCATGTAGTGCATGTAAGGTGAAATTTTACCTAGGGAATCTGAAATGGAGAGCAATCCCTGTATGCCTATATTAACCATTACATTACCTAACCCACCAAAACAAGTAAAAAAAAAAAAAAAAGTCATATAAACATATCATTGGAAGTGTTTGGTTCATTAGTTACTCCATTACAAGGACACAAAACAGACTACAATGGTAATGAACAATATCTATTGGCAGTAAGTAAGTTGTACAATGCCGTCATGTGATGATTTCACAACTTGGAGTAAATGTTTGAAATGACCTCTACCTGTACATGGATGGACTGCTGTACTTTTCATAGACCTCATGACTGTTATGGATGGGTTCACAGGCATCTACAATAAATTGATGTAGTCTCTCCACAATTGCACTGGTTGTTGCATACATGAAGGCTTTGAGGTGTCTTCACAGACAGAATCCAATATCTTGAGATTGGGCAACCAAGCAGGCTATTGGAATTGGTCTACCTCTACCTATCCATCAGTTGTGATAGATATTAGTGAGTGTCTCTTGAACACTGTTGCTGAAATGTGCAGGAGAATTTTTTTTTTCACATCTCTGCTCTACATCCAGGGACACATTCTAGACAATATCTGAAAGTGTGTTAGCTTTCATCATTAACATGTACAGGTTGCCATTAAGACGTACTTATAAAATATATGGTCTGATCAGACAATTCCCTACAATACCAGTGACTATATTTCACTGACACCGACACAATCAGCCCACACATTGATATTGAATTGCTGCTAGTGTCAAGTCATCAGTGTGGTGCTGTAATTCAATAATAGGAACAATATATCCAAGTGCAATTCTTGTTTCTATTTTAGTCTGGCTTTGTGTTTTTGTAATGGAATAATTCACCAACCAAGCACTCACGCTCATATGTTTATACAGGGTATCTGTAAAGTCTCTCCGCAGTGAAAAACAAAAGCAGTAATCCAATAAATGGGAAAATATAGCACTTTATTTACATTAGGAATGAACTATATTAAGTGGCGAGGTACGCACAAGTTCACAGGAGATGTTGATAGTGCCTTCTGTCCATGTGCAAGCACAAGTCCATTCATCTTTCTGACTTTCGATGGGAATTGTCATTTTCCACTGCAGAGGGGCTTTACAGACACCCTGTATGATCTTTTTTTACTTGTTTTGGTATGGGGAACCAGTACTCAGTTATTGTGCTTATTTTAGATTCACCCTGCATAAAGGTGCATTCCCATAGCTCGCTTTTTGCGTGAAGCTTTTAGCATTTTGCGTGTAATTTTTCAAGCTCAAGCTATCCTAAATACCAAGCTGATAAGAGCAACTAAACCAATCTTCAAATTTCTTCAAGGCGTTCTTCAGAGTGATAACATGAGATGGCTGGTGTGGCCATGTCATTATAGCAGTATCATCAGCATAGAAATATAAGGTGCACCCAAATGAAAAGGAGATAACGATTATATCTAGTTGCGTGAAGTGAGAAGATTTTCAAGCTGCTTTTTGCTTCAAGCGAACGTACAACACAATTACACAATACAATAAAAGTTTATTAGTATTAATAGTTACAGGTAATAGGTAATATTCCCTCGGGGGCTGTTATGGTCAAATTGACCGACAAGTAGGCCTCCGGGGGCAACCACCAACAGAAATACAAAAATATAAACACAAAAACCATAATAGATTGTTAATTAATTACAAAGCAAACTCAAAAATACAAAGAGAAAATCGGCCACCAGTCAGGTGACAAACAAGTTTATACCCAAAGAAAGTAAGACATACCGACAAATTAACCTAATCTCTTAGAGCGTAAAATTATTTGTAAGGGTATATTAAATTAAAAACATCAGGTTACTATGCTGGTTTAAGGTAAAAGGAGGCTGCGATTCATTCCAGTGACATCAGGGGACAGCCGGATACTCCCTAAGAACGAAATTCAGGAGGAAAACTGAAAACAATTCGTTTCAGACGCTTGTAAAAGCCGAAGTAATCAGATTTGAGTTGCAAATCAGTAGGTAAAAAGTTACAACATTTAATGCCTGCGTAAGACACCACCTGGTTATACGGAACCTGTCCACCAGTCAGGATGATGTGACTCAAACCTGACTGGTGGGCTTACAAGCAACTGGGTAATGTTTGACAATAATCAGTTTTATAATTTGAGTGGTTGGGATATTAAATACAATAATAAATAATAAAAAAACAATCGGCAAACCGAAAAATAAAAGAAATAAACGAAAAACAGAAAACTGGGGCAAATGCCCAGGGGAAAAAAAGTTAATGAACCTCAAAATATTATACTGAAGCACAATGATGAATGGATCCAAGCATAATAAAGCCGAAGTAAAACCTTCTGTGGTAGAAACCGTAGGCGAGAAATAATACCCTGTTTCCTATTTAAATTAGTTTTTAGTGAATCAATGTGGTAATCCCAGTTAAGATCAAAAGTAGTAACTGTTGATAATCGGCATTTATCATAATATAAAGGTAATGCAGTCGGGACGTCGCGTTTATTACGCTGATAAAAATCTTGGATTTAGTCTTGTCGCCATTTATCAACATCATGTTCCCGTTTGATCAAATTTGCAATTCAACTAGGGCTTCGTTAAGCGATGTTATTAGGTGTAAAGTAACTTTACATGCTGCAAGGAACATGACATCATCAGCATACAGGATAATTCTAAAAGATGTTGAGGGCTGTATGGATGCAGGCAGATCATTGATAAACAGGCTGAAGAAGAAAAGAGAAAGGATGGAACCCTGTGGTACTCCTAAATTCCGGAAAATGGTGTGTGAGAAAATACCAGATAGCATTAAAAAATAAGGACGGTTTGTTAAGAAACTCTTTAACCAATATAGAGGAGGGCCACGTATTCCATAAAGGTGGGATAAAAGAAGGTTGACCGAGACAGAATCGAACGTCTTAGTAAAATCAATGTATACAGCAGCTACAAGATTATTAGAAGCCATTTCGGAAGATATAAAGTCAAGTAGCTCACAGCATGTGATTTCCACATTTCTTTTAGGAACAAAGCCATGTTGGCAAAAAGTGATAAAATTGTTCTCATGAACGAACTTGGATAAAAGAGCTTCTCGAATATCTTCGCAAAAACAGGCAATGTAGTGATTGGATGATAATTCGAAAAACTTAACGGATCACCTTTTTAAAAACCGGAGTAACTCTAGCAAGCTTTAGTTTGTCCGGGAAGACTCCCGTAACCAATGATTGATTAAAGATATGTGCTAATGGAAAGAATAATAATTGGCTTAAAAGAATGATTTTATCAGAGGGGAAACCTAAGGGATCAAGAATTGGAGATGATTTAACTGCCATATAACATCTGTAACCTCTATCTCAGTTGTAGGAGCGCAAAAAAACTTAAAGGAGTGTTGGCAAAATTGATATTTATGCTTCCATTAATCATCAGCCAGATTTTCGGATGGCGGTAATAATTTTATTTCTCCCTCTAATGCAGTAGTTGAAATCTGCGTCGGATTGTCAAAGGGTATTTGAGGGAGGCTAGGACCTATAGAAATGTCCTTCAAAACCTTCCATTTGCCCTTATCCGAACAAAGTCGTACAAACAACCTATTAAAATATTCTTGCTTATTCGTCCGTATTCGCTTACATACTGCATTTGAGTAGTCTTTAAATCATTTGAATTAAAGAAATCAAAGAAATTAAAGAATCATTTAAATCATCAGGGAATTGACCTTAAATAGTATTTATTTTTAATCTTAATATCGGCCATAAGAGTAGAAGTTATCCAGGGTTTTTTAAACAAATCATTGGGGATCATTTTTATTACTGCTCAATGTATGATAGGGGAGATAACTGTCAAACTCATACCGAAAGTGACATAAAAAGAGATCAAATAATAAGTTAACATTCGTTTCTCCGGAGAAGAGAATCAACCAATCAGTCAAAGTGGAATAAGATACTAATACAGCAATCCTGTAATCAGAGATCACGTGTATACAGATGAAAGATGTGATGTGATCACACAAGAGTTAGTTAGACCAAATATTCTTAGTGAAGGAAAATGATCTGAAATTGCAATATCAATTGTATTACTAAATAGTGATGTTAAGAGGCAAAGCAGGCATCTATGGCAGAATAGGCGCCATGAAACAACGAGAAGTGTGAATAGGCTGATAACGTTAACGTGAGGCCAGCGCGCATGATCGGACCTAATAAAAGACTCGAGTTAGAGTAAGGTGAAGTTAGGTCTATGTTAAAGTCCCCTATTAAAATCAGTGGAAAACCCAATTGCTGAATTGACATTAATTGCGTCAATAAATAAGAACAAAATTTTTTGAGAGTCCTGGAGGGGGGACGATAAACTGCCATAATTAACTGCTTATTATTGATCTTCACAGTCAGAATTTCATAGTCCTCAGTAATGCAAGACAGTTGATCTATAATAGGTGCCCAACCATGAGAGGCATAAACGCATAACCCACCCCCTCGTTTGCCACTACGATTGATGGAAACGGGACTATATCCGGAACCTCCGTGTGGTCTTGGCACCATGTCTCAATAAAAATTAGTAAATTAGCAACAAGTGAAAGGAAATTTAAATTTACCAATGTGCAAGGGAGATTTGCATTAAGACTCCGTATGTTCAAAGAAAAAATTGATAAAAGGACCTGGGCCGGGAATCGAGATAAAGCTAGATTAATGTCCTCCAAAGAGAACGGATAACAGAAGCCAGGCATTGGGATAAAAATATAGTTAATCGACCTCTTAACTAGCCAACCAGAATATCCTAAAGAAGGGTACTAGGCCTACTTAAAACTAGACAGACCAAGTTATAATAAATTAAAATAAATTAAATACAAAATATAAATTAAAATATAATCTAGATAATGTGAATATCTAGATCAGTTTGATTTTAAAGCAACTTGCTGCTTGGAAATGACCGAGGCACATGCGCACTATATGCCTTTCCCGGAATACTGCAATAGGTGCGTAAGTGGGGGTTGCAATTATAATGTGAATACAAAGGAGAAAAGGGAAGGAAGAATTCCGCTAATTGTATTTGTTTCCCTTCTCTCCTTTGTATTCATGATTTGTTTGAAGAATTTCTTCAGTTTATTATCATTTCTTCTTTGAGTATTATAGTATGGTTTAAATTTTTTTTATTAATATTTTATTATTTATTTATTTATTTAATTTTATTTATTATTTATTTGTTTATTTTATTACATTTGAATGAGTTTATTTAACTTGTTTTTTTTTAATATTTATTTTTATTTTATTTTCATTTCATTTCAGTCATTTATTATAAATTATATTCATTAATTAATTTATAGTTTTTATTGAATTTATTTTATTGTTATTTTACTCATTTTATTTTATTACTTTGTGTATTATTTTATTTTATTTATTACTTAGGTTTATTTAACTAAATAATAGTTCTGTTTATTTAAAGTTACTTGGTTTGTTTCATTTTATTTTTTCCATTTATTGTAGCATCAATGAAAATAAAATTAAATATCGCGTATCGCTAAAATGGAAATATGTTATCCTTTTTTACAAAATACTTTTAAGATTATTTATTTATTTATTTAATCAATCTAAAGAAAAATTAAACTCCTTCTTTGTAACAACAAACGTTTTCATGCATTGAGAGGCGCCATGTTTTTTGAATTCCCGCCTGCGATTTCTCGCGAGACACGATAGCTATGGGATACCTTCAAGCTTCGCTTTAAAGCACTAGCAAGCTATGGGAATGCAGCTTAAGATATTATCTTCATCATTCCTATGTTATTTTGGTTGGAGGAGCAGAGTAGAATTTCTCCAATGTTGGCTCTTCTTTAAGATTCTTTTGAAGTGGTTTAGGCACTTAGCTCAAACCAAACTGCAGAATCTGTTCATTTCAATACCAAAGAAATATAAACAACCTCTTGTCCACAACAATTTATTAAACCGTACACGCATTTCGCCTATCTTGTAGCCATCAATCAGCAGAATACAAAATACACGAGTCAAAAGCAGAATTTATACAGTAGGACGACCAATCAGAAAATTACAACAACATTATACACTATATGATCAAAAATATCCGGACACCCCTCACAGATCATCGATTGGCCCAATGTCACATGATAATGACTTGCACATCATTTAAATAGCTTCCCACACCTTCAGACACAACTCTGCTTGGACATTGGCAAGAATGGGTCGTTTGGCAGAGCTCAGTGAGTTCCAACGTGGAACCATCGTTGGATGTCACCTATGCGGCAAGTCCGTGCGTGACATTTCCAGCCTTCTTCAGATACCAAGTCAACAGTAGGCGATGTCATTATGAAATGGAAGACCCGGGGATCAACAACAGTTCAACAACGAACCGGTAGACCCAAGAAACTAACGGACAGAGACCGTCGAGTGCTTCGTCGTGTCACCCGCAGCAACCGGAAGTCCTCGGCGGAAAAAATTGCCACAGAGTTTCGAAACGCCTCTGCAAATGATGCCAGTACCATGACAATTCGTCGGGAACTGCACACGATGGGATTCCATGGCCGTGCTGCTGCCCACAAGCCCCACATCAGCAGGGTCAATGCCAAGCGACGTCTGGAGTGGTGCAAAGCCCACAGAAACTGGACAATGGACCAATGGAAACGTGTAATGTGGACAGACGAATCTCGCTACACACTCTGGCAATCCGATGGACGAGTTTGGGTTTGGCGCATACCTGGAGAACGCTTCTTACCTGAGTGCACAGAGCCCACAGTCAAGTTCGGAGGAGGAGGAGTCATGGTGTGGGGCTCATTTTCATGGTACGGACTGGGCCAGCTCGTTCCTGTGCAAGGAATCATGAACTCCGACCGTTATCTGAATGTTTTGGACAACTGTGCACTTCCAACGTTGTGGCAATTTTTCGGAAACGGGCCATTTCTCTACCAACACGACAATGCTCCGTGCCACAAAGCGAGGCGTGTACAGCAGTGGTTTGCGGACTCAGGGGTCGAAGAAATGGGTTGGCCGGCACAAAGTCCCGACCTCAATCCTATAGAGAGTCTGTGGGAAGAATTGGAAAGACGCTTGCGGGCCAGATCACATCGGCCAACTTCTGTACTTGAACTGATTCTCGCTCTTCGGGAGGAATGGAGGAACATTCTGGAAAGTACCTACCAACATTTGGTGGAAAGTCTTCCCCGAAGGGTGGAAGCTGTGATTCGGGCAAAGGGATGTGCAACGCCCTATTGATTTCCATGAAATCGTGGCTAGAGCGCAAACGTGCATGTGTCCGGATATTTGTGATCATATAGTGTATATACAAAGTGACAAATCTGATAATAAAGTTAACAAATAACAGTAAAAATAAGGGAGTCAATCAGAGTAAAAATGTGACTCATCAAACTAGCCAATCAGAGAAGACACTGATATTGGCAAGAATGATAATGTCAAGATAAAAACAGATAGGGAGCTTAGTATTAAAAAGTCTAAATAATCTTGAGTCTTCGAGGAGGCACGTGCCAGATTCGGCTGTGCTGATAGGTCATCGTTAGCCAATTATTTATTAGATGTTCTAGAAATTTTGGCGTCGACTACTAAGGTCATTTTGCGTCTTTTACACAAGTTATATCTGTACGCAGCCCAGGACAAACACAAATATCCATGCCCACGGCGGGATTCGAACCCACGGCCAGGCGGACTCGAGAACTAGAAAGCCTATGCCCTAGCCCTCTCGGCCACCTGGCCGGCAAATACACTGGCGGAAAAAAAATCCCAACACCACGAAGGACTTGTGCTAGATGAATGAAATTTGGACAGTATATTCAGCTATGGTATTTATTCAATTAATTCAAGTTTCAAGGTTACAACTTATAGGGGGCGCCACCAGTGCCACCCTGTACATGGTGAAAAGCACGGACTTTAGTACCCGCTGTAGTCGCCGTGCTGGTCTATGCAGGCCTGCACATATGCATGCATATGGTCGTAGAGATGCTGAATGTCATTTTATGGTATGGCATTCCATGCCTGTTGTACCTAGATGGTCAGATCAGCGACAGTTGTTGCTGGATGTGGAAGAGCCCTGACACGGCGTCCGACCATGTCCCAGACGTCTCAATGGGCGACAGATCTGGTGATCGTGCTGGCCATGGTAGGATATGGACACCCTAAAGGGCACGTTGGGTTGCAGCAGCAGTGTGGGGTCGAGCATTATCCTGTTGGAACAGCCCCCCTGGCATACCAGCCATGAATGGCAGCACAGTGGGTTCAACAACCATCCGAATGTAAACATTTGCCGTCATGGTGACTGGGATAACCACCAGGGGGGGTCCTGCTGTCTTAGGAAATCCCTCTCCATACCAGAACGCCAGGGTGGGGCCAGTATGCCGACGATGGATACAGCTCGGTAACAGGACTTCCCCACTCCTCCTCCTGACCCTTATGCGACCATCACTGACCCAGACAGAAACGACTTTCATCCGTGAAGACCATAGACCTCCATTCTGCCCTCCAAGTCGCTCTGGCTTGACACCACTGAAGACGTGCCGCACGGTGTTGAGGGGTAAGAGACAAACATGCCACAGGGCGCCTGGAGTGGAGGTTTCTGGCCAGGAGACTGTTCCGAATGTCTGCTGCAGATGCTGTCCGATTTGCCACAGCCATCCTACAATTGCGCCAGTCAACCCTGTCTCCAGTGGCCGGGGGTCGTCCAGATCCTGGTCTTCTGGTAATCCTGCCTTACCTGGACCATTGCTGCCAACAGTTGTACACAGTGGCAATGTCTCGACCCATTCGTTCTGCAAAAGCATGGAACGAAAATCCGCCCTCTCTAAGGCCCACTATAAGTCCTCATTCGAATTGGGTTAGCTGCCCATATTCACGTCGCAGTCGCCTTCGAGGCATGTTTTACATACTATATCACACACGTCCACAAGTGTCTGAAGTGACACAGACGCGCGTCTGATCTCCTTTATATCTGTCATTGGAATGTCTCATTTGCATGTACAGGGTGACGCTGGTGGCGCCCCCTATAAGTTGTAACCTTGAAACTTGAATCAATTGAATAAATACCATAGCTGAATATACTGTTCAAATTTCATTCATCTAACACGAGTCCTTCGTGGTGTTGGGATTTTTTTTTCTGCCAGTGTATTTATTAGAGACCGGGCACAACATACGAGGTCTGTTCAAAAAATACGTAGACTGTTTGAATTGCGCGGGCCCTGTTGGTCCCAATCAAAATCGCTTGGTGTCGCCATCTTCTGACAGATCCGCTGATTATAAGGCAGTTTTTTGATTGCAAATATCAGTATTGGTTGATTAGCTACGCGGTTGTTTGTGAAGTGTGTTTTTTTCGTTTGGCGGATTTTTAGAATGAGTGACTTGAACGAGCAAAGAGTTGCTGTGAAATTTTGTGTTAAACTCGGAAAAACTGCCACTGGACGAGTGGAAAAGGCCAGAAATGTGGACGAGAGGTGACTGGTTGTTTCATCACGACAACGCTCCAGCCCATTCAGCCCTCAGAACTCGAGAGTTTTTGGCCAAACACTCGATCACTGTTCTTCCTCACCCACCCTACTCACCTGACCTCGCTCCTTGTGACTTCTTCTTGTTTCCCAAACTCAAAAGACCTTTGAAAGGAAGGAGATTTGAGACGATTCCCGACATAAAGGCAAATGCGACGAAGGCGCTGAAGGACATCACAAAAGAAGCGTTCCAGGACTGTTTCCAAAAGTGGAAACACCGTTGGGATAAGTGTGTGCGTCGGGGAGGAGAGTACTTTGAAGGGGACCCAGATGTGTAACTTCTGAATAAAGTATATTTTGTTTTATGACGTCAGTCTACGTATTTTTTGAACAGACCTCGTACATAAAACTTCTACGTCAGGTCAACAACGAACAGTTATTAGATGCATACGAAACACTAGAAATTAAGAAGACGGATTCAAAGTTATTGTTAAATGGAGAGAACGGCCACATAAAACTACTATTGATGGAGTCTTTGTATGGCTATGTGTGCTCAATTTTTTTTGTTTTCTTGGGGTATTTTGTATGGTTTATTTTGAAAGAAACAAAAGGTTGCAATTTCTTTTTGATGCAAGCATTAATTGTAACTTGAGGTAAGTAACATATTTCAATTTTGTGTGAAACTGTGAGATACAAGTTTGGATGGTTCATTTGTAAGTCAAGGTGGTGAATAAAGAAGTGGCATCAAAGCACCCCTGGAACATGATTGTTGTGTAAGTTTTTTTAAATTATGAACTGAAATGAAGAGTCACTTTTGTAACGATAACATTTTGTTTTATTAACACATTTTCAGGTAATTTACCATTATCAATAAAGCTCTTTAAGATGCATTAGATGAATCTCAATTTGTTACCCAGAGAAAAAAAAATTATTGTAAGCAGGATGTACCATAGTTGTTTAGACATTAGCAGATGTACCGCAGTTGTTTAGACATTGCCATTACACCAACTGATAAAATGGCTTAGAATATAATGGAATATTTTCCTTGTAACAACTATTGGTTTCTACTTTTGTTGCATTTATGTATTATACAGGGTGACAATAAATTATGGCAACAGAAATGGACACGTCCAGGCACGAATATATTAAAGCGCCACCAAATAATTTTTAATTAATTGCAATCACTGCATGTTCTTGGGCAAGTTGTCCATGTTTCAACTTATTATGAGTTAATTGATGTGTGTTTTGAATTGTCAAGCAAACGCAGTGCAATTTTTTCGTCAAGGAAAGCGTCAATGTGAAATTGTTCATTTGTTCAATGTTGGCAGAGACTTCGTCTCCAAAGCGGTCAAACAGTTCAAAGAGCTTGGCCATGAAGGTGACCGTCCAGGAAGATGAAGAAACCGTACCACCAGGAACTGCAAAATCATCAAAAAGCAAGCCCAGCGAAATCCGAGGGTCTCAATGAGACAAATCGCTCGTGAGACCGGAATCAACCGTGAATCTGTGCGGAAAATGGCAACAGAGGAACTCAAATTCAAGCCCTACAAGCTCCAAAAATTCCAGCTCCTCACAGACGAAAACAAGCGTGTATGGCTCCACAGATGCCACCAACTCACGCGTTGGGCCGCAGGTGAGAAATGGAAGCGCATCCTCTTCAGACGAGAAGCCCTTCACTGTGGAGCAGGCACACAATCACCAAAACGACAAAGTGTGGTCAGCAGAGGTACCCAGCACCTCTGCAGTCATCAAACGTCACCAAAATCCGCAGTCCGTGATGGTCTGGGGCGGAATTTGCACCAGTGGCAAGACACCCCTCGTTTTCGTGGACCAAGGAGTCAAAATCAACCAACAAGTTTACCGTTGTGACATTCTCGAGGCTGTGGTACTTCCTTGGGCTCTGCAGCATTTCGGCAATGCGGATTGGACCTTTCAACAAGACTCTGCACTAGCTCACAGAGCGAAAATGACGCAGGAGTGGTGCAAGAGCCATCATGTCTCATCATGTCTGCCGTTTGCACGATAACTTGAAAATGGATGAGCTTTTTCAAATTCTTTTTTCATAAATATGACCATCAAGGTCCTAGCTCAACTGTATCAACTTTTCAAGCTTTTTCGTGGAACCCTTCAAGTCGAATTCACATTATTACCAAGATAACGGCATGTCATATAACCATTGATTCGTCAAGAATGAATACACTTGTTACTTTCTGTTCATCTTTTAAGCATTGTTGATGAGATAATAGTGTTTCAAAGCTGAATCACTCAATTATTGTACTGCATTGACCAATAAAATAGATGTATATTTGGAAAAAATTATATGAATTTCCATTGTTTATTAGTAAGTTTAGCTAGACTTTAAATTCTTGAATTTAATATTACTCCTTGGAATGTTGCAAGATTTTATTAATCATTAATATCTAGGATTTTATATATGTGGATACTATCGATGCACATATTATTGATACTATTGATCAATTGATTAGCATTTATTACTATAAGAAAATTACAGTATTTTTTTCTAAATGCAGTTGCTGTTTCTCATACCATTTTGTGATTGTGGGAAGAACAGAAAACATTTAAAATCCATTCGTGAAGCAATGGGAATAGAAGTAAAGGTTACATCTAAGTATCGTGGATGTTGATCACTTAAAATAAAGAGCTGGGATTTTTTTTTTTTCTTTTACAAGATACATAAGACTTGATATAATATGCATATTTATGAGTTTTATTGTTTATAATAAATTAAATTCTTATTGTTATAATTATATTAACAAACTAAGATCTTTTATCACAAAGCTTATGTACATTTGTAAAAACAAATATTTGTAAACTATTATTGTACATATACAAAGTTATGAGGCGAGGTACTAATATTGTTTGCCAGACATAAGATAAAAAAAAATATGACTTGTACATATCTTGTTTTATTGTTTACTTTAATATACTATGGTATATTGAAAACAGTTGAATCTATTTTCAATTTCCATTTTTCATTGTGAGAAATGCAATCAATTTTCTTTCACTGTGTTAAGTGATAATTTATATACAAGGAAGGATCAAAAAGTAGCACACAACATTTTTAATAAAAAGCAAAAAATGAAACAATGCACAAGAAATCTGCAGGTTTTACCTAATTTTCAACATATGCACCAAGTCTCTTGACACATTTGTCCCATCATGGCACATTCACTTCATTCATAAAAATCTGTTTTCTGTCCTGCGCTTAGCTGATTTTACCTCTTCATCCGAACCAAAGCAGGGCCTCCTAGTATTTTCTTCATTTGTCCGCAGAAGTGATAGTCAGATGGTGCAAAGTCTGAACTGTAGGGTGGTTGTTTGAGCACCTCCCAGCCAAATGTCTCAATTTTTTCATGGGCCTCTTCGAAGAATCTGCACCATACACCTTCAACATTTCCCTATGGATTTCACTTGCTTTTTTTTTTTGTTTGTTTGGCCCACTAAAAACGGGCTACACCTCGCTGTTCTTCACAAGTTGATGATGTTAGCAAACGTGCCATTTTACTCAGTAGTTATCAGTCCTTCCGTTAGGGCGACACCTGATCAAGCCATTGCTGTGTGTAGCGAAAGATTCAAACTATCAATTTGCCAACTTTGAACATCCGAACAAAAATATTATTCCATAAGAAAAAAAATTATTGTGCATTACTTTTCGATCCTCTCTCATAATAATAGGAGACAGATTTTTTTATTTTAATAAATAAAAATTTTAATAAACTATCATTTTTAAGAAGTAAATTATGATTCAATCATGATGATAATTATATTAAATTGTAAAAATAAAATAAACCACCCTTAATAAAAAAAAAATTTAAATTTCATTTATTCCTGATTTCTTTTATTTATATTTACATTGTAAAACGGTAATATTTGAATTTAAGCCTACAGAATGAAAACTGCCACGAAGCCACTTACTTGTTAGCCAAGTTGGCAGTTTATATATGTAAGCCAGTATTGGAATTCAGCTGGCTCACAGAATTTCTATCGAAACATTTCCTACATTTTTTCAAGTTCAGTAAATCCATATATTTATTACTCTAAAGCAACGGTGCCCAACCTTTTTTTTTATCTGAGGGCCGCACTCGTACTGAAATAAATTTCGCGGGCAAGATACAAATTTTTATAGTTACCGAATTGTTGCATTTTATTAATGAAAAATCTGTATCTGTTTTTCAGAATATAAAGGCGGGCCACATGAGTGAGCTTCACGGGCCGGATTTGGCCCACGGGCCGTAGGTTGGGCACTGCTGCTCTAAAGAGTCAAAGTCAGACACTCCCTCTACCTCTTGCTTGACCTATCTTTATTTCTGTTTTTGGATATACAAGCCAGCTGCAAAAGATTCTGAATCTCGGCACTTATTTAACCCAGTAAAACTTCTGTTGAGCATCATCAAAAAAAGTTTGCACTTTGGTTTATCTACCAATCACACTTCACCGCATAACGAAGTAGTAGAAATCAATTTATACATATAAAGCACATTGTTTGTATGTATCTACACCGAGTGGCCAGTTTATTAGGAACACCCCCCTAATACTATTTTGCACCACCCCTAGCAGCTATAACAGCACGAATTCGACATGGCATGGATTCATTTAGCCGCTGAAAGCACTGTCCCGTGAAGTTTGTCCATGCGGATGCAACAGCCGGTCCCAGTTGATGCTTATTGGGTGGTGGTGGATCCATGCCTCGAATAACCCGTTCCAGCTCATCCCAAAGATATTCGATTGGGTTCAAATCCGGGGACTGTGGTGGCCAGAGGAGGAAGTTGAATTCATTATGTTCCTGGAACCATTCCATGACGATACGAGCCTTGTGACATGGAGCATTGCCCTGCTGTAAGTATCCTTCGATGAGGGACACACAGTAAACATGAAGAGATGAACGTGGTTGGCAAGAATGTTCAGATAGCCCTGATCATTAAGGTGTTGTTCCAAGAGTATGCAGACCATTACAGAGCCTCCACCAGCCTGAACAGTGGAAAGCAGACAGGAAGGGTCCATCACTTCGTGCTGTTGTCTCCAAATTCTGCATTGGCCATCTGCATGGTCCAATAGGAAACTGGATTCATCCAACCAGCAGACCTTCTTCCAGTCGTTGACGGTCCAGTGTCGATCATGGGCAAATTGGAGATTTTTTTTGCGGTTTTAGGTAGAGATCAAAGGTACCCGGACTGGCTGTCGGCTGTTGTAGCCCATCCTTGCCAATGTATGATGTGTAGTGCGTTTAGAGATGTTATTCTGCGCTCCAGTGTTGTACTCACGGTTGGCTGACGAGTCGTGACGTTTCTATTTGCACGAGTAAGCATTCCCATCCTGGACTCACCTCTGTATCGACTAGTCGTTTGTGACCACAGGCTTGTCTCTGGCAGGTTGTCTTTTGATTGTTTAACCAGTCCTGGTAAATGCTTGAAATGGTTGTTCGGGAAAAGCTTAGAAGACGTGCGGTTTCAGGAAATACTCAGTCCACCTCGCCAGACACCAATTAACATCCCGTGCTCAAAGTCGCTCAGATCCTTCGTTTTCCCCATGGTGACAGGAAGTTCTCGCTTTATATTGGTATCGACTGTCACATGACCAACTGATACATAATTACTATGCCAACAGATTTGCATAATCATAGGCGTTCCTAATAAACTGGCCATTCAGAGTTTGCATGTTTGTCCAGTTTTAAAATGCAACTTGGAAGTAAGTTATAAAGTTGAAATTTAAGACATAGCTGTGTAATACTACCACAATGATGAAAAAAATCCAAAACTGGAGACAAGTGTCTCAAAAACATAGATATTAATAATCTCTATATCTATGTATATGAAATGGTTTGTTTGTTTGCTTGCATATGTGAAAAATCAGCTGGTCATGTTTGTATGTTGCATTAACAATGGTTAATGAAATTAATGCTTGGTTGCGTGTGTTTCAAGCCGGTGCCAACAATGCTTAAACGTGCAACAACAATGGAAAATATTTCCGTAACATGTTTTGGTGTCGGTTTTCGCATCATGTTTTTTCCAACAAACGAAAAAATATTCATTGTTAAAATCCAAGATGGAAACAGGTTACATTGTTGCTTGGACTAAGAAGATCAGGTGACTTTTTAGTGCCAGGGTCTGTCTTTTTTATCGGCTACAATGCTTGCCTTAATAATTCATGTTTTAAGGGGGATAATTATAAAAAGTAATAAATAAATAAAACTCATTATTATTTCTTTTTTATTAAAAACTTTGGATAGATTTAAGAAATTATTCTAAAACAAATAAGAGAACAAAACTTTTAGGGCGTTTTTACACATGCCGGTAAAACTGGTGACGGTGCTGGTTCTGTTGCTGGCCATCGGGTCTTTTCACATACATACCAGCAAAACCAGAGCAAGTGACGGTATTGTTGCCGGCCAATGACTTTCACAAATGCTGTCATTTTCTTGGTGCTGTTTATAAGTGTCATAGAGTTTTAGCTTTGGTGAAAGAAAGATATGTGCTGCTTTCAACAAACGTTATTTTCCTGGGCTATTATTCCTTAGAAGAAGTGTGGTATAGTTAAAAGATGAACAGAGATCTGAAATTTATGTAACCACAAGCCTACAAAATTTACCCAGAGGTGCATGTAATTGGCCAGCAAGGACAGCAAATGATTTGAGAGAGAATTTATCAAACTACTTCACACAAGTAAACAAAATTTAATGATTTTTTAATGATATTTCTGCATTATTAATATTAATGCAAGTATAACTTTAATAAATTTTATGTTGTTTTTTTGTCTTGTTGTGGAAAATCTTTTTCTAAAAATACAAACTTTTTTCCATACCTTTGCTTTTCAATTTTATCTTGAAAACAATCAGTTGTTTTATTCCATAAACAGGGTTTACTTTCTACAAATTTTATCAATGTCACAGGTTCATATGAGAGCAATTTACTCATTTTCGCAAGGAAAGAAAATTGTACTACAATACTGAAGTAAATGTACACACAACGTTAATATTAACAAAACGCAAATATATAAAAAACGCTCTAAGAAAACATTGAAAGTGACAAACCGGAGGCCAGCTCAGCATCTGATTGTTGAGTTCAACGCCTTTGTGTGTGCTAGTGGTCGGACCAGCAAATATGCCATGGTGAAAGCTCTAATTTGATAACATTACATCTGGTGCCGGCGTGTGTAAAAATGACCTTAGGGTATGCAGTCACAGTACTTTCCCTAATGAGCCACTAACTGGAGAAAATTTATTATTCATATGATTTTTGTAATGTAGTAACTTATAATGCTTAGCTTAACATATTAGAAAATTATAAAGATATCTCAACTGATTGTGTGAGAGGGCCATCCTTGCTAATAAGATGACACTGTAAAGTTTGTAATAATGAAAGTTGTAAAAAAAATTTTGGGGGCATAGTTGCATCCCGAAAAACAATGAAATTCCATCGGGAGAAATAAGGGGAAAAACAGCATCAGAAAGGATATGATCTATTTTTTTGTAAACTAATCATCATCATCATCCTAGTGTCACTCCAGTCATCTTCCAGGTCGACATACCTGAAAGGCCTCTCCATCTCTTGTCCCCCGACCGCCACTCCTCTTCAATCTTCTTCCATTCCAGCCCCTTTGCTTCTCTGTATCTTTTTATTTGATCCATCCATCGGACTTTTGGTCTTCCTCTCGTCTCCTTCTTTTACCCTCTTCTTCTTTTTCCTCCCTTTTTTTTTTTTGTAATCTGTAATCCATGCTCTCTACATGACCTAGCCATCTGATCCTTTTCTTGTGTTTAGTTTATTTTTTGTTTTCTTACGCCATCATTCTTGACTCTATCCAGTCTTGTTTTTCCTAAATAGCTCCTCAGGAACCTCATTTCTGCTGCTTTTAGACTTTTCTTATCTCTCAGTCATTGCCTATGTCTCTGCTGCTTAGTGATTGTTGGCAGATAATATACTTTGCAGATTGCAATTTTATATTTTGTTGGGATATTTTTATTCTGTAGCAGTCCTTCATGTCCTCACATATCAGATGTCTGTCACCTGCATTTATCCTTCATTTATTCTATTGATAATCTCTTTGTCTATTCTACCATCTTTATAAATTACATTGTCCAAATATTTGAAGTGATCTATCTGCTTGATGTTCTTCCCATTTGTTTTTAAGGTACTGTCAACAATCATGTTGATTGGTTTGTCATCTTTTCACATTTTGTACTATTCAATATCGGGTCCCTTCAATATCAGACCAAAGTTTTTCAGCTTCTTCATTCCATCTTAAAACCTGCTCGTATATTCTTCTCCCCATTTGCTCCATATCACTATGGGTGTCTTCATAAAGTCCACCCAGTTGCAACCATTCGAGAGTGGTTGTGAAAATACTGTCTAAAAAATAACGAGTGCTTTGCTCAGCATGTGAATGATCACGCACAGTGAGATCCTACTCAAAGGTGGGTTTAGTCTGGTGAAATCAAAGTGGCAGACGAAAAACAAGAAATTCAAATGTTTAGCTGTGTGATATGCAATAAAACTTTTTCCAACAATAAGGATGACTAAATAAATATCTATAAACAAGTAAAGAATGAAGTTAATAAAGAATGTGCAAGGAGATGAAAAAGAATTATGAAAATTTGCATAGTCAATTGTTTTAAGGACTATTTAAAGTCCTATTTATATGAAGAAAATAGGGTATGTGTTTAGGTAACTCACCACTTCCAGTTGACAAATTTGGCCCAAAAGTTGACACAGACTGACAATTTTGGTATAAAGACTGGACGTCAATTTAGCTCGTTATATTTTTGAGTTATCGTGCTCACACACATAAGCAAACAGATATAATTCCAAAAATGCGTTTTCAGACTTAAGGACGTCTAAAATGTTGAGGTCGAATTTTTTGACTATTACAATGCTTTCTCTATTATGAGAAAGTAAGCATACAGTGCTATATTATGGTGAATAATGAAATCAACATGAAATGCCATAGTTAAATTATTTACTTTAAATTATTCAATATTTAGCCAATACCTGTATCTCAGAACCATGAATAAAAGACATGTTTATATAAACTTTTTAACTTACAATACCTCACTCTATGACTACACAAAACGCTGACCTTTCCTCCCTGGACATCTTGTATAATTTCATAAAATAATTAGCTATTTTCAGCTTTTTGAGCTTTTTATCATCATATAAAGCAATGTAACGTGTACGATAATTACGTCATAATGTAAAATTTATACTATGAAAAAATAGACATTGCATATTAGTAAAGGAAAAAGAAAAAAAATGGCAGCACAATACAGAAATTCATACATATGTTATTTTATTCATATTTATGACAAATAAATTGTATAGCATTCTCAGTATTTAATAAAAGATTTTATTTTTCATTTTAGCCTATTCCCTATTTGAATGTACAATCAATCAAGAACATTACTTTTTAAAATTAACAACTGCCAATTGTAACATTGCAGATGATAATAATGTTTCCAACTTTTAAATTGTCAAATTTCAAAAATCATCACTATGAATCACGGTCTATAGATATATATGGTCATTGAGCTTCAGCCATTTTCCATTGTTTCGAGAAGCTAAGGAAAACGGATCGCGCCAGGTGCCGCATAGATCGCACTAAGGCTGACCGCGATCTGCAATAGAGTTTTTCATTGAAACTGAAAATGAAAATAAAGTTTCTATCTGCCGATAGGGCATCGCTGCAGGCGCAGTTGGGGGGATTATATACATGCAGCGCCACTTTTCAATAGAGTTCCCGCCCTACCGAGAGCTAGAAACTTTAGCTTTATTTTAACAATGGAGCTTCATGACCATGAATATCTATAGAACGTGCTATAAATGTTTAAATCATTTTTAACACCTTCTGTAGCAATCTCATGTTTTCAGTGGTACAATAAAGAGGGAAATTGTTCAGATACTGCATATTTTTTTGTTGCTTTTCACATTGAATCATTTAGGATTTTGGCATGAACATTTAATCCAAAAGTCTGAAAGTCTTTTTTGTTATCCAGGGTGTATTTTATTGGGTTATGAAGAGTGAATAATCTGATAGCAAAATTCTGTTCAGTACCTTTTTTTAATGTGAAAAGTTTGTTTTCATCAGGCTAATTGCAAACTTGGTCACTTGGATGTGTATACTTGGAACATACAGGACAATGCAAGTTCATATTTTTTTGATGATTTCCCAACAGCCTTATTTTTAACATCATGATAATGCATGCGGATACAAATAACATATGCTCTATGATTTTGTCTTCTTTGATGTACTTGAGAGCTGTGCTTTCTGTAATTAATGTTTTATATTGTGCAGTATTATTCTAATGGAGTTTATTGTACAGTAGAATCATCATATTGTATGATGAACAAATTCTAAAATAAATAGGATCAATATCTATAGAATAAGTCAGAATTGATGTTTTCCAAATAAGAAATAAACATCCACCCACTGCTGTTCATTTATTTCTGTTCTTGTTCACAATTTCTTTCACAACACAGTACAATATTTATGCTTGTATTGTTAAGTAAAAAATTATATTTTATTGCATTTTTATCAATTTACGTATATATATACATACATTTTAGTTAATTTAGAAAACTCAGCTCTTTTAACAGATTGCTTTTGTGATTATTTAAAGATATTTTTACTAAACAACAGCATTTGTACATTTATGACAGAGCATGACTATAAATAGGATAAAATGTATTTATACATTTATGACAGAAAATGGCCGTTTAACATTATGCATCTCCAATCCATCCTTTTTATGCTAAAGTAATTTAAGCATAATAGCCTATTAAAAAGGTACCAACCATTATTGCAATGATAGCATTTACAGTACATACATTTTTCCAAAATGGAACTTCTCTGAGGAAATCTGAAGCTTGTTTAGCTTCTTCCTCAGGTGTCAATGAGGATTCTTGTGGAATGTCTTGTATTGCTTGTGTCTGAATTCCACATATAACATTGATGACTTTTCTCCACATAGGAAGAGGCGCTTCATCAAACTCTATAAAGAAGTAGAAATATGATCGTATAACTTATTACTTAAAATTTAAAAATGTATTAATAGATCTAAAAATTTTCAAGCTTTTCTAAAAATTTTGTATATGATTGCATGTAAAATATTCATTCTAATTTGGATGTACACATATTAAGCTTATAGATTATCATGGAGGATAAGGTTAAATATAAAAAAAACAAATTCTGAATTTGTTTCTTAGTTAAAGCTAAGAGTCTACAGAAGAGCAAAACTGTTGGAATAAGATGCCTCTGAAATGGGCTAACAAATAAATGATTCGGGTTTCATTTAATTTAGACCATTGGTGGCAGAGATATGGTTCCTCTTTTGGGCATTTTAACTGCGTTGTTGTTTGAATGGGTTGTCTGTAAAAATACCATGTCTATGTTATAGATAACTATTACCATACTACAAAAAAGATCTACTCTTTTTACTGCTAAAAAAAA
>JAHWFO010031428.1:0-10458 GCA_023313115.1 Rhysida immarginata | reverse complement strand
TGGGTCCTTGAACAAAAGTCAAAACAATCCTATTCTATAAGGTGTAAACTGAATCCTTGACAATCCCCTTGCTGTTGACAGCAATTCTGGCACCGTTTAAGGGCTTCTTAAAATCGAGCAGAGAAAAAACATTTAAAATATTATTTATTATTTAATTCTTTACTATCTCTGAATCCGTTCTAAATCTTTCAAAAATGCTAAACTTACGATTCCATAAACAATCCTAACATGAATAAATTATTAAATTTGCATAATTAACGTTAATAAATTCTAAATTCTAAAACTGGCTAAATACTCATTCTCGAAATCCTACAATATACCTCCCCTCGCAAGAAAAGCCTCGCCCCGAGGCGGTATCGTTACCTGAAATCCTCAGGGGTCTTGCATCTTTGCAGCATCTTCCATTGATGGAGCGGGACAGATCGAGTCAACGCCGGTAAGCCCAACTTCTCAAATGGCAACTAGAAAACTTAATGGAAAGCTTATTTAATATCAAGTAGTATATATTTTTTGTTTCCCATGATCATTTTGCATAAAAGAAAATAGTTTAGTTAATCATTTTGGTTAGTATGAGTTAATTTTTAAGTAGTAAATAACCAAAATCACAATAATAAAAGATATACGCAAAGGGTACCCAAATTATCATAACTTAATGTCTACCTAAGATTACTTAACATATAATCATATTTGATAGGCCTTTTGAAGATTTGTGCACAACATTGAAAATTTCTTATCACACAGTTCAAAGTTCTTAATCAATACACAGTTCATTGTCCATAACTTAATGAAAGTTCATTACCTTAATGTTTCAACTTAAAAAGTTCAAACACAACACAAAGTTCACTGAAAGTTATGGAATACTGAAATTCAAAATTATGTTAGAGAACACAAAACAATATATCAGTCAAGAAATATTTCAAGTACTGGACAGTTTGTGGCACAAACTTGCTTCTACGTGGTGGAGATAAAGTTCTGAGGCGGGATGCTCACGTCGGCATCATCTCTTTGCTCTGGATCTCCATTAGCATATTGGAATGCGGAATCGCTCCGAAGCGACCTTCACTGGCATTGTCTGCGACGTGGGGGGGTTGAAGTCCTCAACGTCAGCAGGTGTCTGGTGTCGTCTGGCTCCAGAGGTCCTTCCTGGCTCCATGGCGTTGTCACCTGTAAGCCAACTCCTTTCAAATGTCTCGGCCAAGTTAAATTTTAAAATGTTTATAGGAAGGAAAAGAATAGATAGAATTTGTATATGTAAGTTCAATTCCCCAAAAGATAAAATATGATGTAAATTTATAAAGTAATGTTTCAAGAGAAAACAAAAATATTATGTGTCAAAATAATATATGTGAATCCTTATAAATGTTTGTTATAAAAATTTCAAGAAAGACAAATGAATAATAGAATGATGTATAGAATATAAATGTAAGATAAGTATATTAAATGTAGGAAAACTCATAACATGTGTTTGTATATCATAGACAATATTATATTTCTTCAGAAGAAAAAGCTATCGGAACTCGCTCTCTAAGATTCATAGGAGTTTCCTCAACAAGAGGACGTGGAGTTCCGTTTAAAATCTCTAATTCTTGATCTCCTTCAGGATTTGTGTCATCACTAGTAACCATAGACATTTTTTAATATTTACGCAATCGCTAGCTTAATTTATAGACCGCATTATTTCTTAATGCATTTGTATTAACTGAGAAGCGGGACATTCAAACATTTCATTAAATTAAAATATCACAGGGAAGCCATGATAGAGAGGGGGGGGTCCAAGAATTTTAGTCGAGAACGCTATCTCTACGCATGACCTCATATCAAGATGAAATTTAAATTATTCGGCTCTAAGATGAAATTTTCATTTCACAATTTTATTGTAAACATCAATAGATCGCTGTTATATCCGTCATCATTAGTGATCGGAAAACAACGTCTATAAACTTTAAAGAAAGAAAAGTGAGAACTCGCTACCATACTGGAGTAATATCTTTCGATATTATTATGTTTATAAACCTCTTATACATTTTTTATATTACAAGAAGTAAAGAAAGACAATAGTTGTATCATTTAGAATTGAACCTTAGAAAAGGTTATTTATTTAAAAATTATTCTGAAAATATTTATCTGTTTTCCTGCTTTATTTATTTATTTAAACTTTATCCCCCCAACAAGGAAGTAAACGTGTTTTTTCTCGAAAGGGATTAAGAAAAGAGGGGGACCGGGTCGGTCCTATTGTTCAGGAATAGGGGTGAGGAAATAGTTATTTCTTCTGCCCTATCTGGTCACTCAATTCTAAGAAACGATTTGAAAACTTCTAACTTATTTGAAACGATCTGATAACGTGTTTGAAACTGCTAGTGGATACGTGGATAATATTTTCCCAGTGGTTTGAATATAAACCTTAAACAAGTTTATGAAAAACATCCTGCAGTTCCTGCTTAGAATAATTAATTCATCTGCGGGAAATTCTGTGGTGGGGGAAACATAATTACCTTAATTAAAAGAAATGTGAACAAAGAAAATAATGGATACCGTGTGCGGATACAAGGACGTTAGAAATACAAGGTAAGACAAGATTTATTTAGATTCAGAAATTTATAATGTAATTTGTGGAATGATTTAGAATTTTATTTCGGACTTTAGAATACTTTTATCGTTAACTTAGCTTCCTTCAGACAATTGTATTCATCAACGATCTTGGTCATCGGGATGGTCGGCTCGGCAATGAGAACCTCGCAACGGCGGCGACCCACGCCTCGACTCCCGGGACACGATGACATCGGCCGTCACTCTGGGTATTCTGTGGGAGGGGTCCCAGTTCAAATTTTATCCACTGAACGCTTTCGTTATCTGCAGCTTTGACAAGAGGTAAGTGATCATGTGTATTTCATAATTGGATGAGAATTTAGAAGTTAATGAACAGCGATCCGAAATTTATATAATTTCTTTTGTCTTTTGGGTTGTTCTGTAGAAAGAAAACCTGTCTTTGAAATGGATTTGGAGAAACATTGAAACCATTATGTTTCCGTGATGGAATTATGGACAAGATTAAAAACAAGAATTATAATAATTAATCATATTTTTATGTTTTTAATAATCTTTAGAATGAAAAAGGTTTTAAGAAAATGAGTGTTTTAAAATTTCGACTTGATGCTGTTTTTTGAAAGTAACAACGTAACAAGTAATTTCATACTTTATACTTAAATTTTCTCCTTGCGGGCTCCCTGAGAAAGGGAGGGCATAATGGGCTTTAGACGTAATACAGTTCCTTAGAGGTAAATTTCATTAAACTGGATGTTTCCCTTCAATCTGCAGGAATCCTTTCATAGGAATAATCATTAGAGTGTTTCGAAAGAAAAATTTGACATTAACTGTTTAGATGATAAATATAGAATTGTTATAACGAATGATTAGAATGAATAGACATTAGATTCAACTATTGAGCTCTAGGAGGGGGGGCGGCTCGCGAGTTCCACCTTCCATCCCCTAGGCTCGTATTTCGTCAGAACGGGGTAGCTCGCTCTTCTCTCTTTCACTATAACGAGGGTTGAGGAGGGGCGACTTCCAAAGTCATCTCTCCTACAACGACTTCAGTCCGCACTTAATTCAAAAGGCGCGCATGTCGGGTGGGACTAATTTTCTTTACATTTAATAACAGGGAGGCCTCTTCATCACACAGCATACAATAATTGATATTGGACTAGAAAGAAATTCTAATTCATAACCTGGGGCCCAGATAATCACAATTTTATGTGGATTACTCTAACTGGCGGGTAACCTTAACAACTCACAGCGTTTCTACTGCTACATGGTTACGCTTCACGGGGAATTCATTTGAATTCCATCAGAAAACAGGGAATGTCCGCTTTAACCTTAATCTTAAGAAATATTTGGCAAGAACTGGCAAGATCTGCTCTAGAATTAGGTCCGGGTGCTCTTCTTTTCATACTAGCACTATAGTCTGGATACGATTATATAGACAGGCATCCAATTGAAACCATGTCAATAATCATATAAAATTAACCTTCTCACTAGGGGTGTTTTACGGGGACTTTAAAATTATCAGAAATATATCATTTCACGTGGTTCCCCAAGGATTTACTCCTTTGGTAGGACCATCAGTAGTGGTCTACACCGAGCAAACACTGGTTTATTAGAATCAAAGAGTACGTAAATTGTTCCCCTTTATACTTGACATAAAGAGAAAAGATTTAAACGACTATGATTGAATAATTAAGAGACATAAATGTTTAAAACAATTGTTCTTCTAGGGTTTCAACAGTAAGTAAAGATCTTTAAATGAATTATTTCAGAAAGGAGGGATCACTTAAGGCTCTTTATTAAACTATTAAACTGAACAAGCATGATCCGAATGATACGGCACTATGGGTCAAAAGCATGACTGAAAGTTCTTATTTATTATTCTATCGTTGCGGATCCCCAAAATAACAATAAGGTCCTTTTATAATACATCATTAGAAACCCTTTAATTTTAATAATTTATTAAGACCTTATAGCACTTAGAATAAGATGAATATAGGAATAAAATCGAGAATAGACCTTTAGGTAATATTTAATTCTATGGGAATAATTGATATTGGAAATTCTCAGGAAAGTGTAAATGAAATTATGTAATATTTATTATATGTTTATTGCCCATAAATTAAGTAAATAGTGACCCTCCAACTTACATTTTAACTATGTATAGACCCTAGAACTTTCTCAAACATGCTCATCAGAAGCTGATAAGACACGTTGGAAGAATTAAATTGTTTATGAGTAAGAGCTGGTGAGGTGGAAAGAGTGTCAATCAGGGCGGCGACTTCCGAGGCTTCGCAGGCGTTCATCGAACGAATGTTTTCATTCACGGGATGCTCTTCCCTTTCCGCGGCTTCGTCTTCTGTACTTGAGTCGAAGACAACATTGACGTCATCATTCTGGGAGTTCCTCTCCAATACTTCAGTTGTTCTCTTATCTTGTACGGACGGTAATACCCATGGTATTTCGGGTGTGCTTCCTTGTGAACGCAACATGTACGGATGGGAGGGGGGTGCATTTACTGTTCTCCCGGCCTCATTACTTCCTCCCAGAGCGGGTGGCTGCCTCTCGGGCTCCACGATCGGTTCGTCTCTGGGCATCGCGGGGGGCGGTAGGAAAATTTCTTCCTCGGGACAAGTCGACGGCACCTGCGGTTCGGGCGGCGCGGCTTCTTTAGCTCGGACTCGTCTTTCCCGGCGACGGGGCTCCTGTGGCAGGTCTCCTACCTTAGCCTTCATCCGATTTGCATGAACAACTTTAGTTTTGTTGGTTTTCACATGCTTAATCAGAAAATTGACCAGAGAGTACTGGTCAATAATCTTATAGGGTCCCTCATAAGTAGGGTGCAGCTTTTTTGTTAACCCCGGTTTAACCTGTGGGACTGCTAAATATACGAGGTCGTCAACCTTAAATGAATAAGGCTTATGACGCTTATCGTGATATTCCTTTCTCTTCTTATCCTGTTCTTCTCTGAATTTTTCTGCTAAGTCGAACGCATACCGGATGCGGGCTTCAATTTCGCATTCGTAATTCTTGTCAATGCCATAATACGGCCTTCTTGGCGTGGTGATGATGTCACCAGGGAGGATGGGATCTCTCCCGTAGAATAGCAGAAAGGGGCTTTCGCCTAAAGAAGAATGTGGACTCGTGTTATACGCAAACATACAGAACGACAGCCATTCTGGCCAGTCTCTTTGACTTTTTTCGACATAATGACGTATCATCTGGATGAGATTTTTGTTCATCCGCTCGACAATTCCGTTTCCGGCGGGATGATACGCGGTGGTGAACAGTTTTTTGATACCCAGAATCTTACAAACTTCTCGCAAAAGTTCAGAGGTAAAATTAGATCCTCGGTCGGTCAATAGTTGGATTGGAATAGAATGACGATTAAAAACACTGGTGACTAATGCCTTAGCCACAGTTTTCGCAGTTTGGTCCCTAAGAGGAACGGCTTCCGTATATCTGGAATAATGGTCTGTGACCACTAAAATATACTTATAACCTTCATAAGAAGTGGTAATTGGTCCCAGAATGTCGGCGGCAATACGGTAAAATGGATGTTTTACTGGCGGAAAACTTTGCAAGGGTTGTTCTTTGCGCTTGGGTCGAGCTGCATGGAGCTGACAACTTTCACACTCAGCACAATATTTCTGAATATCAGAACGCATGGTTGGCCAATAATACTGTTTATCAATTTTAACTCGCATTTTTTTGGATCTTATGTGACTACTGGATGGAATGTCGTGGTACAAATACAGCACGTGGTTTCTCAAACTATTCGGAATGACAACCTGTTCCCAAATCTCCTTTCCATCTTGGGATCTTTTTATGTGATACAATACGTCTTCGTCATCCATGAAAAAGTTCTCTTCTTTATCCGGCCAATCACGGGGGAGGGGCTTCACGCCCGTGCCCTTGAAATACTCTCTAATCCCTCTCCACTCTTCCTCTAGGTGTTGTTCTCGAGCTATCTCTTGTTTACATAACAGCGGCTCGTATTCTGCTATTGCAGAAATGGGAACTCTTGAGAGGCCATCGGCATTGGTGTTTTTTATGCCTGGCTTATGCACAATGTCAAAGTTATATTCGGCTAACGCGAATGCCCAGCGGGCAAGTTTTGAAGTAGGGTCTCTTAGATTAAACAGCCAGGAAAGAGGACGATGATCGGTTGGCAACGTGAAATTATTTGTCATACAAGTATACTCGAAATTGCTTAATAGCATACACTACTCCCAAACATTCTTTTTCGATCACCAAGTAATTTAATTCACTCTTTTTTAGCAAACGACTGCAATACGCAATAGGATGTTCCTTTCCTTCGAAGCGCTGTGATAAAACTGCACCTAACGCATATGAGCTCGCATCTGTGGCGACTATAAATGGTTTGGAAAAATCAGGACTTTTTAGAATTGGAGCTGTAATTAAGAGTTGCTTAAGGGTGAGGAATGCTTTCTCTACATCATCAGACCAATCAAAAGGTGTGTCTAATTTAGTTAAATCAGTTAATGGCTTTGCAATGGCACTGAATGATTTCACATGCCTGCGGTAATAATTTGCCAATCCTAGAAAAGATTGAATTTCTTTAACGGTTTTCGGCCTTGGAAAATTTTTTACTGCTGTGATTTTCTCTGGATCGGGAGCAATGCCACGTTCAGATATGACATGCCCTAAAAATTTTACTTCATCATTGAGAAATTGACACTTACGGGGTTTAAGCTTGAGATTCGCTTCCTTCAACCTGATAAACAACATCTTTAAACTGTCTAAATGTTCAGCAAATGTTTCATTAAATGTAATGAAATCATCTAAATAACAAAGAATACGGTCCTGTAAGCCTCTGACTATGAAATTAGCGGCTCTTTGCCATAGCGCTGGTGAATTGTTTAAACCCATAGGCAATCGCTTAAACTGAAATTTAGCGTCCGGGGTACTGAACGATGTTTTGGCGGAATCACTAATTTCAAGTTGAAAATAGCCTTGATTCGCATCTAATACACTGAAATATTTCGCCTTGCCTAGCTGACTCAAAGTTTCATTCACGTTGGGTAAAGGGAACGAGAAAACAGTTGTAACCTTGTTCAATTTACGATAATCTACAACGAATCGATAAGATCCGTCCTTCTTCTTAACTAGCAATGCTGGTGCATTCCAGGGGCTAGAGCTGGGTTCAATGACCTGATGTTTTAACAAGTTATCTATCATTTCCTTCATGATACCTTTCTGTGAATAAGGAATTCTGTAAGGGGGTTGAGCTACAGGGGGGGGATGACCCAGTATCAATTTTGTGGTGTTCAATTTTACAACATCCCAGGTCCCATTCATGGTGTGAGAATGCTCCCTCAAATTCATATAACAAGTTTTCTAATGGTATTCTTTTGTCAGGGGTTAAATGATCCAAATGGAATAAATTTAGAAATTTTTCTTTATCTATCTTAACTTCCTTTCCCTCTTCAATAGTTGTACTCAATTCCACCCTTTCCTCTTCTGCCTCATTTAAATTTCCAATAATTTTATTTGCCTCTAAAATTAACGTTTCCCCAGAATAATTCAATAAACGAATAGGAATGGTATCATTTTGCGAAACCTTAACCAATACCTTAGCTGCTAACAACCCTGGATCAGAAAAATCTTTAGGTTCAAGTACCCCAATACGATTTTTAAACGCTGTACTCGCCAATTGACCTTCACAAATAATTTCAGAATGCGGAGGAATGGATATTTTATGCTTACATTTAACAGAAACAGTCTCCATAATTTCTCTGATATTAGAGACTTCAGTTGAGTCACTTTGATTTCTCGACTTTGGCCTTTTTCCCATAAAGAAGATGTTATTCTTTTTGGCATGTAAACTATTGCTTTGAAAATCAATAACAAAACCATATCTCCTTAAAGAATCTCTCCCCAATATAGCTTGATAAGGTATATCTTCCCTTCTTTTCCAAATGTAACATTTTAACATGTATCTTTTTGTACCAAATTTAAATTTAATTAGATATATGCCTTCAGTAGGGAAATTGTGTCCCGTAACCCCAACCAAATTTATAGTGGGTTCTGTAACCTCAGTAACTTTATACCCTAATTTAATTATTTTTTGTAACATGTCTTCGCCTAATAGCGTTACTTTGGCTCCGCTATCCACTAAGAATTTAACATTAATTTCCCCTAATTTGCCTTTAACCATCAATTCTTCGGGTTCTGCTGAAATGTGTGCCAATGGGAGGGCGTCCTCATCGCTTACTGCTCTCTTTCCTCTCCGGCCTGGAGAGGGGCTGCTCGCACGTTTTTTGGCTGAGCAACTCGTTCTTTTCCTTCGCGCTCATTAGCTGGTTGTTCTCGAGTGTTGTTTCTATTGTTTCTACGCATTCTTTCACGACAATATCTAATCGTATGACCCCGTTTATGGCAGTAGTAACACTCATAATTGTTTACAGGAGGTCTACGGCAATCTTTAGCTAAATGTCCGCGCAAATTACAGCGGTAACAGCTACGCTCTTCTCGCGCTCGATTCTCCCCTGTCCCTCGGTTGGTGTCTGGAGCCTTTCTCGGACTGGGTGGCTGCTTCTGTCCGGTGGGACGGCCACGTTCATTCGGTCTACCTGCATTTGTCGGACGCGCTCTAGGCTGATTTTCGTTATCTTTCTCACGCAATCTTTCCTCGATACGCCTACTAATTCTTTCTTCTGTTTCGGCACTAACAGTAACGACTATTTCTCCTTTTGTTTCCTTTCCTACGGCATTTAATGCATAGTCCTCTGATCCCCATCTTCTAATAATTTCTTCCTCCTCTTCAGCCTGTTCTATTGCTTGCTTTAACGTTACTGGTTTCTTAAACATGACAACAGGTTTCTTCTCAGTGGTGGTAATAACCCCTCAACGAAACGTTCTTTAATTCTTTCTGTCAAAATCTCTTGAGCATAGGCACGTTTTATTTCTGCCTGTTCCCCTTCACCTTCTACTTCTCGTTTGGTTTTATTTCCCAGACTCTGCAAACGCGTCGCATAGTGACGTACTGATTCTTTCCCACCTTGTCTACATTCTATAAACAATCTTTCACTCTTTCCTTTCGGTTCTTTTCCAAATCTTTCCTTCAATGCCTCTCGTAATGCCTCATAAGTGTTTACCGTTCTCATCTCCCCATCTTCCCTACAATAGAAATGTGCGTCCCCAGTTAGCTTAATTTTTGCAATATTGAATTTTGCAGCTGGTGTCCAATTCATGACCGTGCTCACCTCATCAATTTTGAGGAAAAAAGTTTCGGGATCCGTAGATCCATCGTATTGTTTGATCTCACTAGCTAACGCAAATGACTGCGGCGGGGGGGGCTTGCATTGGAAGTGGCGGAGGAGCGGGCACTCCTGGTATTAACTGACCCTGGGGCTGACCCTGTGTTTGTGGCATGTTTAAAATTTAGGATTTACGTGAAATATAATCTTATCTGCCTGAGCAATCTAGATTTAAGTACTTTGTTTCCCGTCCTTGGGCTTAATTGATAATTTTACTTAATTCTACTTAAATTTATCTTATGAATACTTAATTTATGCAAAACATGTAAATTATGTAAATTATGCTTATGCAAACGACTCTTTTGAATATTCTAATGAGTTTATGTTCCAAACAAATTTTTCCAATCTTAAAATATCAAATGGTGCAAATATTTTAATGCTACTTTATTCTCTCGCACTGTTTTTATAAAGAAATGACGCTACAATATCCTGTCCGACTGCGCCATTTTTAATGTGAGATTCCTGGGGATAAATATGGAAATAAGTGGTCGAATGAATAATTAATTATTTATAAAGGACTGCGCCAGTGGATTATACTTTCCACAAAGTGTTTATGATAATTTAAAGTTTATCCCATTCACACTAACTAGTTTCTTCCCGCTTAAACAGGCCCGGCCAAGTGAGGAGAAAATCA
>JAHWFO010031423.1:40895-61645 GCA_023313115.1 Rhysida immarginata | reverse complement strand
ACGGATAAATGGATACCTGCAAAATCTAAAAAGGCTAAAAAAGGGTTGAAAATTGACAACATTAAGGATGTTGTTGATATAAATGATACAATCGCTGTTGCTTTTCGAGAAAGCAAGTCCGAACAGCGAAAAAATGTTGAAAAGCCAAATACCAAGAGCAGCTCCTATATTCCGCCAATCATAATACGTACTCACGGTCAGCCAATCAAGCAAATCCTGGGCGAGATTCAAAAGCATGTGGCGATTAACCTAATTACTGTACACACAGGCAGAGCAGAGACGATCAAAATAAGGTGTCATGATGAGGAAACTCAGTAAATTGGTGTCTGGCATTAAGGCTGATAACGTGCTAAAGATTCAGCATCATCAACTGAAATCGGAAAAAGTCCTCAGATACGTTATACGAAATGTAGACGTGACCTATGACCTTAACGATTTTAATGAAGACCTGAAAAAGGCCAACTACTTCCCTGAGAAAGTGATTAGGCTTAAAAAAGCCAAAGGATCAATTGATATGCCCATGATTCTGGTTCTCTTATCAAACACTGAACACAATAAGACACTTAAAAATGTGACCCGCATAGGGCCCTTAGCTGTCAGTGTAGAAATGTTTCGAGGTAATAAGAAACCTCTACAATGTTATAATTGTTTGCGATTTGGCCATATTTCTCTAGGGTGTACTGAAGCCCCTCGCTGTAACAAATGTGCTAAAGATCATCAGTCAAAAGACTGCCCAAATGTAAAGGGACAAGATCCCCCAAAATGTATTCGATGTAATGGACAACACACCTCCAGTTACACAAAATGTCCTAAATATCCGCAAGTCAGGAGAGTGCAAAGTGCTAAAGTGTCCCCGGAGATTTCCTATGCCTCAATGGTCTCCAAACAAGATAAGAGCATTAACGTGAATGATTTTCAAGAAATGTATAAACAAATTGGCAGTGTATGCAATTTGTTAAACGAACTGGGCAAGAAAATGCCACTGATGAGTGGAATACTTACGAATAAACACTGACAGTATGGCTGATCGATGTTATTCTATTACAAATCGAGGTAAACTTCGTTGCGTAATATGGAACGCCAGGGGGGTCCCCCGGAGGCGTATTGAGTTTTACAACTTCCTAACCCAATGGGATATAGACATAGCATTTCTATGTGAGACACACTTAAGGCCAGACCGCGACTTCAGGCTACCTGGTTACTGTGTCTATCGTAAAGACAGAATTCTTCCCACTACAGTAAAGTCCCCGTCAGGTGGGTCAGCAATTATTATTAAGAAAGGCATTCATCATCGGGAGGAACCAACCCGAGACTATATGGGAATGGAAGCTGCCTCTGCTATCATTACTGATGCCACACTGGGAGAAGTGAAACTAGTGGCTCTATATAATGCGCCCAAGCATAAATTCGATGCCAATGAGCTTGACGAGCTGTTTTCCGGGAATATTCCCGTTATTATGGCGGGAGACCTGAACGCTAAGCACTCGCACTGGAATTCAAGATGCCATAACCAAAACGGTGTCCTTTTGTATGGCTACGTGCAAAAGCAATCTGATATTATTGCAGTAGGCCCTGTGGATGATACATATTATTGTGATCATTCTCCTTCAAGCGATGTACTTGATATTGTGTTGTTGAAGGGCTTCTACAAATCATTCAGTATCTATACTGTCAATGATCTATCCTCAGACCATAAACCAGTTGCACTAAATTTTGATAACGTAAACATTGACCTCAAAGAAGAACTGAGGCTCAAACAAGACTGGAAATTTTTTAGAGAAATTCTCAAAAAAGATGACGACCCACTAAATAACGTACATAGTACGAGCGACATAGATACCAATGTGAAAAGGCTTACTGAACGTATAAATGCAGCTATTGACTCTAGTGCTTCGCCCTTAGAGTCGAAGCGAGCTGATCACCTTGATCTAACCCCAGAAATCAAACAATTAATTGAGCAAAGGAATAAGGTTAGAAGGCAGTGGTACCGAACTCGTGATTCATGGCTTAAGACCAAGTATAATAGGCTCACAAGAAGAGTTCACGAGGAGGTAAAAGCACTTCGTAATGACAGATGGAATGATAAAGTAAAGAGTCTGTCGACCCACGATAACTCTAACTGGCGCAGACTTCGAGCCTTGCAAAACAAGAAAGCCATTAATATCCCACCACTGTTAGCCCAAAATGGCAAATTCATCACTAATGATGATGATAAAGCGCAGCTTATTGCAAGTTCACTTTCAGAACAGTTTGTCACGCCTACTGATGGTCGGCAAATAGGACTTGATATGTCCGAGAAAGTAAAATCCTGCATAACTGGCTTCTATAATATTCACGGCAATGAATTCCCAAAACATAGCATTGATGTAAATGAAGTCCTAAGCATCATTAAAAATTTAAAAACGAGAAAAGCTCCAGGTAAAGACTCTATTAAGAACACTGCTTTGAAAAATTTACCTCCAAATAAAATTCAAGATATTGCAAAAGTGATTAACGACTGCTGGAAGAACACTTACTTCCCGGATGCTTGGAAGCAATCAGTTGTCTTAAGCATTCCTAAACCAGGACAAAATCCTGCAAATCCTGCTAGCTACAGGCCCATCAGCTTGTTACCATCAATCTCCAAAATCCTGGAAAAAACAATTCTCAAGAGATTCATTGAGTACTGTGATGCCAACGATCTCATCCGCGATGAACAATTTGGCTTTCGCTCAAACCATTCCTGCCAACTCCAAACATGGAGGCTCGCAGCGGATATCAATGAGCCCCTTAATCTCTCTATGTACTGTGGGGTCGTTTTTCTCGATGTACACAAAGCCTTCGACCAAGTCTGGCACGATGGTCTTATTTTTAAAATGATTATGGATGGATTTCCTCAAGACATAATTACTCTGATACACTCGTTTCTCTTCAACCGGTTCTTTCAGGCCAGAGTTGGAGATAGTCTATCTCCTATGTATGAAGTAAAAGCTGGTGTCCCACAGGGTTCAGTCCTGGGGCCAGTATTATTCAATTACTTTATGCGAGACTTTCCAAGTCCTTCCAAATGTAAGCTCTTTTTTTACGCAGATGACGCTGCTATACTGACCTGTGCTCGTCAACCAGCCGTAGTAGTCTCGCGGCTACAGAAGGCTCTAAAGGAGTGTGAAAGCTGGTTTAGCAAGTGGAGGCTAAAATTGAATGTAGACAAATGCAAGGCGATGTTTGTCTCCAAGAAGAGAAAGAGATCATTAGATTCTCTAACACTATATGGCAAAAAACTGGACTGGGTTGAAACTTATAAATATCTTGGTGTTGTTATTGACTCTAAACTTACCTGGACTCCCCACGCAACGTATGCGTTGAATAAGGCCAGGAGAGCCAAGTTTAGCTTGATTGCTCTGCTGGGCCGGAATAGTGCTCTAAACATTGATAATAAACTCCTACTCTATAAGGTCATTGTTCGGACCATCTTGACGTATGGTATGCCCGTCTGGGCCACAATATGTAAGACTAGGTGGAAAGAACTGCAAACGTTCCAAAACGTTACACTTAGGACTATTGCGCAAAAAGATCGGAGAATTGTTCGCAATTCTTCCATATATAATGACTTCAACATGACTCATATTGGCAAATACGTTCAAGGGCTCATAGAATCCATGCTGCCCAATATTGAAAATCATAGCAATGAGCTAGTCTGGGGCATTTTAAAGCATCCTGTACATAGAAAGAGATATCGTGATCCAAGGCATATACTTGATATTAATTTTGAAGACATTGATAATGTCATATTTCCAGATTACTGGACTTCATAGGTCGTGTTTTATCTTATACTAGTGGTCTGCTTCTAGTCTAGGCAATCGTCAATCAAATTTTCCTCCACCAAGAAGAGGCAATTTTCTTTCATACTTTGGATGACCTTAGTGGGTACATCAGGCTTCTTTTCTAGTTCAGTGTATTTCCCTTGGAATATGATTATGAAGGGTGAGATTATGGAAGCTATGATTCAAGTTCCACTCGAATACCGATACACTACACTGTTCGATTGTCGATTGACAGAATGCTGGTGTTCCCCAGGGTTCTGTTCTTGGCCCTGCACTCTTCAACTTTTTCATCCATGACTTCCCAACATTACAAAATGCAAGCTGTATCTGTTCGCTGACGACGCGTCCATCATGATCACTGCTCGCGTTCCCGCTCATGTCATATCTCGATTGCAGAATGCCTTACATACGTGCGAGAAATGGTTTGCTAAGTGGAGACTGCATCTAAATGTTGACAAATGCAAGGCAATGTTCATTACAAAGAAACTTCGGAAACCCCCGAGTCCTCTCTTCCTTTCTGGTAGAGAGCTCGAATGGGTAAAACATTACAAATACCTCGGAGTGGTGATAGATGCCAAGATAAATTGGGGCGACCATGTCTCCTACGCCATCAACAAGGCAAAGAAGGCAAAGTTCAGTCTGGTAGCTCTTCTGGGGCGAAACAGCGCGCTTGGATTGAACTGCAAACTATTGCTGTATAGGACGGTAAACCGAACCATCTTGCTTTATGCTATGCCCGCATGGGCTACAATATGTAAGTCCAGATGGAAGGACCTCCAAACTTTCCAAAACGTTACCTTGAGGACCATTGCTCAACTTGACAGGAGAGTTGCAACACATCTTCTATTGTCGACGATTTTGAGATACCTTCCATTGGGAATCACGTCCAGGAATTGATGAAAAAGCTGCTTCCGAAGATGAAGGACCATCCCAATCCTCTGATTGCAGGTATTCTTGAGCACCCGCTTACCTTCAGAAGCCTTCTTAGACATCGCAGGCCGCGTCACCTCCTGGACATCAATTTCGACGACATCCAAAAGGCGATATTTCCCGAATATTGGATCTCCTAGCTCCTGGTGTCCCTTGTCCCTCGTCAGTCAACAATCAACACTATCGTCCTGATAGGAAAGGACTCCATCTTATCCTCTGGATGACTTAACTAGGTTTCATCTGGCTTCTCGCCTAATTCAGTGTACTTCCCGTGGTTACTTTCTGGACGAGTATGGCAGTGAAAGCGTTGCTTTCGGACCACTCGTTTCGTTTTACCTGCACTGTTCGATTGTCGATTGACAGAATGCTTTGTATAATATGGAAGACCGCTTGGGTTGGTTAGGCTTCTTGACTACCTCAGTGTATTTCATTTGGAGTTTGTTCAGGTTGGATGAGCTTTGTGAAAGCGCTGCTTTCGTCCCATCCTAACAAATGTACACTTCACTGTTTGATTGTCGATTGACAGAATGTAGTTGTGTCCTACCCTGAAGATGTGGTTACCACGAAACGCGTAGGTTTATTAAAATCAATTACCAATTTGCTAATCAAGTCCTTTTATTATTCAGTTAAGTTATTCAGCAAATTAGTCCAAGATGCAACCATTTGTTATTGGCTGCTTTTGGCCAGACCCACCTCATTATGTATGCACCTAATTCGAGACCTCTCCTACTCTTCGTCGTTTTCTAAGATCATGCCAGCAAGTGTTGTTTCCATCGGGGCCATCAAAGTTGAATGTTTTCACGGCCAAGACTAGAAGCTCTACAAACATATTCTTAACGAATATGGCTGCCATCCCGACGTTGCTTACTGTACAGAGGACATCAATCAACGTGTTGAAGACATCACCAGATGTATTAACAGTGCCATAGAAGCTAGCAAGTATCCATCAAAGAATAAACCTTCTCATCGAATCCAACGCCTAATTTCTGAAAGAAACAGGACCCATAGACTATGGCAACGCTATCATGAACCTTGGCTCAAAACCAAGTATAACAGGCTAAGGCGAAGAGTCCAAGAGGGTATAAAAGAGCTTCGCGACGCTAGATGGAATGAAAAACTCAAAAGCTTGTCGGCTCGCGACAATTCCATTTGAAGTATGGTCAGAGCTTTACAGAAGAGGAAGAATGATACGCTTCCTCCACTACTTACTCCACAAGGTGACTATGTGCAAACTGATCAGGACAAGGCCCAAGTCATTGCAGATTCACTGGAAATGCAGTTTGTTACTCCTACCAACGATAAGCGCGATAGCCAAATCATGTCTCAGCGTGTGGAAGAAGGTATTGTCAACTTTGATGAAGTCCTGCAGCATTTAACGAAGTACAACATCGAGACTGGAGAGATCGCCAACATCATAAGTAAACTGAAAAAGAAGAAGGCTCCAGGAAAAGACAAGGTGAGTAATAACGCCCTTATGAATCTCTCAAAGAACTTTATTGACTTTCTCACCAATATCATTAACAACTGCTGGAAATTTTCTTACTTCCCTGTGGCTTGGAAGAAATCTATTGTGTTGAGTATCCCCAAGCAGGGGCAAAATCCTGCAATTCCCGCGAGCTACCGACCTATTAGCTTGCTACCCTCGGTGTTGGAGAGAACGATCCTCGTCAGATTCCAAGATCATTGTCTAGCAAATGACCTTTTTCGGGAAGAGCAGTTTGGCTTTCGTGCTGCCCACTCTTGTCCGATGCAGATATGGAGGCTCGTTGAAGACCTGAGCACCCCCCCTGAACCTATCCAGGTACTGTGGGGTGGTATTTCTCGATGTCAGTAAAGCTTTTGACCAAGTGTGGCATGAGGGCCTTGTCTACAAAATGATCAGAGACGGGTTCCCTGACGATTTGATTTTGATGGTGAATTCCTTTCTTGACGGCAGATCCTATCAAGCCAAAGTTGGAGAAAATCTTTCCACACCCCGTGTTGTAAAGGCTGGTGTCCCTCAGGGTTCTGTCCTCGGGCCTGTGCTATTTAATTACTTTGTACATGATTTCCCGAAACCCGATAATTGTAATCTGTATTTTTATGCGGATGACACTGCCATTATGACATGGGCACACCAGCTGGCTCACGTTATCACTCGGCTGCAGTGCGCCTTGAAGCAGTTCGAAGACTGGTTTAACTGCTGGAAGTTGAACCTTAACATCGGAAAGTGCAAGGCTTTGTACCTCAATAGGAAGCTCAAGCATCCCCCAGATTCTCTTGTTCTGTTCAATAAGAAACTGGACTGGGTGGACAACTACAAGTATCTGGGAGTTATCGTTGAATCAAGACTTTCATGGAACCAGCATATGTCTTATGCTCTGAACAAAGCGAAGAGGGCTATGTACAGTATCATAGCTCTCATGGGTCGCAACAGCGCCCTCAGCATTGACAACAAGCTACTTCTCTACAAATCGATTAACCGGACCATACTCCTCTATGGCATGCCTGCGTGGGCGACTATCTGTAAAACCAGATGGAGTGAACCACAGTCATTCCAGAATGTTACCCTGAGGACCATTGCCCAGCTGGACAGAAGGACGGTGAAAAACCAATCCATCCACTTGGATTTAAACATAGCCCATATCGGAAAGTTTATACAGGATCTCCTTTTGATTATGATACAGAAGATGAAGACTCACGACAATAAGCTTGTGAAAGGGATACTGAAGAACTCAATGAATATGAACTGGCATACGAAGCATCGTAAACCGAGGCACGTTCTTGACATCAATTTTGAAGACACTCGTATTAGCAACGTCTCTTTCCCAGACTACTGGAAGATGTGATAATTTTCTTTCTCCTTGTATTTTTTATTTCGTTTGTTTTTTGTATCTGACAATCTTCAATCTTATTTTCTTTTTTGTATAATATGGAAGACCGCTTGGGTTGGTTAGGCTTCTTGACTACCTCAGTGTATTTCATTTGGAGTTTATTCTGGTTAGATGAGCTTTGTGAAAGCGCTGCTTTCGTCCCATCCTAACAAATGTACACTTTCAATGGGAGACATAAACCTTCAAAAGGTTTATGTCAAAAGGTATTTACTCTTTTTAAATGTACACTGCACTTTTCGATTGTCTATTCGGCGTAGATAAATTATGAGGGAAATTTCCTTTCATACTTTGGATGACCTTTGTGGGTACATCAGGCTTCTTTTCTAGTTCAGTGTATTTCCCTTGGAATATGATTATGAAGGGTGAGATTATGGAAGCTATGCTTCAAGTTCCACACGAATACCGATACACTACACTGTTCGATTGTCGATCGTAGATAAATTCAAAGCCATGTTCGTTACCAAAAAACTTAGAAAACCCCCGAAGCCAATCTTCCTATCTGGCAAGGAGCTCGAGTGGGTAAAGAACTATAAATACCTCGGAGTTGTGATAGATGCCAAGCTAAATTGGGGCGACCATCTCTCTTATGCTATCAATAAGGCCAAGAAGGTGAAGTTTAGTTTGGTTGCTCTTCTGGGACGAATCAGTTTGCTTGGAGTGGACAGCAAACTTTTGCTATATAAAATGGTAATCCGAACCATTCTTCTGTATGGTATGCCTGCCTGGGCTACATCCTGCAAATCCAGATGGAAGGACCTACAAACATTCCAAAACGTCACCCTGAGAACCATTGCCCAACTCGACAGGAGAATAGCAACTAATGCTTCTATTGCTGAAGATTTTCGGTATACCTACTATTGGAAACCACGTCAAAGAGTCGCTGAAGCTGCTTCCGAAGATGAAGGACCATCCCAATCCTCTGGTTGCAGGTATTCTTGAGCATCCGCTCACCTTTAGAAGCCTCCTTAGACATCGCAGGCCTCGTCACATCCTGGACGTTAACTTCGATGACATCCAAAAGGCCATCTTCCCACCCTACTGGATCACCTAGCTCTTCCACGTCCTATTGTCAATCAACAATCAACTTTATCGTCCTGTTAGGAAGGACTCCTCCGTATCTTCTGGATGACTTAACCAGGTTCAGCATAGCTTCCGAACCGCTCGTTTTGCTTTAATTCCCTGCGCTGTTCGATTGTCTATTGTTGTCGATTGTCGGTGCAGCAGCATCAGTAGTCGATCGACAACCAGTAGCCTAAATATTTTAGAAGACTTCACAGTTTTTAGGTTTATCTTCTCTCTTTGTTTTTCATTTCGATAGCTTAAAAGCTAGCTCGTAATTATTTTTTATTTAATTTTATAATGCGAATGGAGTGGAATAGAAGTGGTTATTTTATTCAAATATTGTTGGTTGTTCCTCCAGTATAATGGGTAAATGGGCGAAATATAAAAAAAATTACCAAAAACCATGGGAAAAAGAAAAGGACTTTATAGGATGGCTAGAAGAATGTTCAGGTAAGTTGCATAAAAGCTTTCTTTTCCTGTTATCTTATGCACTATGCCACTATACTGAATTAAAAACCAAACTTGTTTTTAATGATTCAGATGATCCTTCGTATGCGTACTGTAAAGTATGCAAAAAACGTCTAAGGGCCCACCAAAACAAACGTTTCAAATTTTGAGTCAATCTTTTTGCCATTAAACAAAGTAGATTTAGGATTTGAATTTTTGCAAGAGCTGCATAAATGTGGAAAAGGTGTTAATAAGGATGTTTTACAGGAGAGATGTTTCATCTTTTACGATCATTGTGTGCAGAAATTCTACAACGATTCCTAGTAATTTTGTGATGTATGAAAAGATAAAAAATCTTACTCCTGCACTCATTCTCAGTCAATGCAGAAAACCATTTTGTGAATTGCCACTAAAATGATCAACATGGAAGGTTTAGAAATTAGCATGATTGAATCTCAATGGCGGTCAATAATTACTAAAGATTGGACCTTATATTTTAGTGATTATGTGCCAAGTGACTGCCAGCAGTTTTGGACTGAATTGTACCATTACAAAAATGTTGGAAATGAGTATGCATTTCGAGAAATTGCAACATTTGGACCAAGAGTTCTCACTCTTCCTATCAGCAATGCATCCGTCGAAAGAGTCTTTTCCATCATGAATAATGTCAAAACTTCTCTCCGAAACAGAATGATTGTTAGATGCAATCATTAGAATAAGAACACAACTTCAAAGTAAAAACAATTGTTGCAATTCTTTTATTCCAACTAATGAAATGTTAACAAGATTTAACAATTCAATTTATAGCGATGTCTTTTAATCTTTGATTTTGATTTGTATTTTTTTGTAGAATTTTTGAAGAATAAAACTTTGTAATTTACGAATATTTTTATTGTATGGTTTATTTGTATTTTGATAATGTTCAGTAATGGTTGGAAGCTTACATCATGGACTTAATGTAGATTTGCGGAGTTCCCACATTCTACAAAGTCAGGGAAATGAAAAGTGGTCAGGGAAAAAGGGATATTTTCATGCATTGGGCGATATTGGGCTACTAAAGTTCCCCAATTGGGCGACCGAATAGTGCTTAAACCTGGCAACCCTGGCATGAAACGTTTTTCGCATTATGGGAATGATGTAGTTCCAACAATCGACCTTCATTGTTTCCAAGAAAACGGCAAACACTGATTGTTAACATCTGAGATGTAGCATGACCACTGAGAGGTAAGGCCTTTGCATTGAAATGTAATACATTGTTACATCATCATGGATAGTGCAAATTCAGGGCTTATTATTATTATTATTATTATTATTATTATTATTATTATTATTTTGATGATTTGAAGCACTATGCTAGCACCATTCTTTTATACTTTGGATGACCATTGTGGGTACATCAGGCTTCTTTTCTAGTTCAGTGTATTTCCCTTGGAATATGATTATGAAGGGTGAGATTATGGAAGCTATGCTTCAAGTTCCACACGAATACCGATCCACTACACTGTTCGATTGTCGATTGTCGATCATTACTGGATTTGTGCAGTCGGTCGTTTGGTGTTTTTTTTGGTCAGTCGGTCATTTTTTTTGAAATTACTGAATTTGACTTCAGATTCAGATAGACCATCAAAATGTAGAATAGGAATATCTCTTAAGACCGACCCTCTATCTCTTTGCCTCCATCGATAAAATTGAGTTTAAAATTTGAAAGTGAAGAATTTTCAAATTACTGTAATTTTCGGCAAAAACGGCGGTTAATAAAAGTGAAAATTTTGTCGTGTGTGGCCTTTCAGCCGCTGCAGCGCAACTGTCGGAGATTTTCCAAAAAGTTAAAAGAAATCCTCTACCCACGATTTTAGGCCTACTTCATATCTTTACTCACGATATAAAATGAGTAATGGCAATGTATTCCTTGATTTATATTTATTGATGAATTTATCGATGAATTCACATCCTATTAATTAAAAATTCACTCCGATAGCGATCGAGCGTGAGCGTTCATCGACAGAGGCAGATTAAATCACCGGAACACCGGGAAGAATCTCGGTGGGCCGGACAGATGCCTTTACTTTCCCGTGATTGAGGGCCGCTTTCGCCGATTTTTTCCAGTACCTGCCTGGTACGATTTAGATTGCCAGTCCGCCCATGTTCATTGATCAATGTGAGCACTGCATACAAAAACTTCCCGCCCTTAACTATCCACCCCTATCATTCTCACTATTCACGTTCTCATCGTTCAATAAATGACCAACATTATCAACTTCAAATCAGATCTCATTCAAGCGCGCCTGATCACTTTCACCACTTTTGCTTTGCAATAATGGCCAACAGTGAAAACATCCCACCTCGAAGTATGTTCCTAATGCGTTTATATTTTCGTAATGAATCTGAAGGCACAAAACATGTCAGGATACACGTTGTTTTAGGATAAATCTCCCCTTTTAGATGACGGCGACGGGCACTCACTACGCTACACAACGGCCAACTCCCGCAGCTCGCTTATGATTAGCATGCACAAACACGGGTATAGTGAAAACGGGAAACGAAATTTGTCTTTGAGGAGAACATATTTCTTCTCTGTTTTTCAATTAAAATTTCGGTAAAAGTTCAGAGTAGCGTCCCCGAATAATCACGCCAATTTCTGTGACAAATAAAGTAAGTACTGACCATTATCCTTCTGTAATCGGCCGGGGGGAAACCAATTGCTCCCTGTAACCAAATAGGTTGGGGTATATATCAGTAATTTGCCCCCGGAGAGGGACGTCGGAGAGGGGCGTTCGAGTAACGGAAAACAGTGACCCGCGAGGTCCGCAGGGCCGAGAGTGGGACTGGCGTTCGAGTGACGGAAGACAGTGACCAGCGAGGCCCGCAGGGCCGAGAGTGGGACTTGCGTTTGCGATTGTGCGGATAGTGAAGATTAATATAATATGATAAACCATTCACTTATTAAGTCGATATGTTAAAATAATAAATTCAGAGCATAAACGCCCGATGTCTTCCGTGATTATTAGGAGACGTTACTCTGAACTTTTACCATGAAAACAACTGAACTTACCTTCCGTGAATGTATTTCGCATTCCTTTGGATTCATTATTTAAAATATGTCCGTCTAAAATCTTCTTCTCCTCCCAAAATTTCTGCTTGCACATTTCCAGTGGACAATCGACAATCGAACAGTGAAGTGTACATTTGTTAGGATGGGACGAAAGCAGCGCTTTCACAAAGCTCATCCAACCAGAATAAACTCCAAATGAAATACACTGAGGTAATCAAGAAGCCTAACCAACCCAAGCGGTCTTCCATATTATACAAAAAAGAAAATAAGATTGACGATTGTCAGAAACAAAAAACAAACGAAATAAAAAAAAAATACAAGGAGAAATAAGATTATCACATCTTCCAGTAGTCTGGGAAAGAGACGTTGCTAATATCTTCAAAATTGATGTCAAGAACGTGCCTCGGTTTACGATACTTCGTATGCCAGTTCATATTCATTGAGTTCTTCAGTATCCCTTTCACAAGTTCCCTTCAATATTACGTGCCAATTTTTCGCCTTTTATTTCCAGTGGCTAACATTTCACACTTATATAGTACGAGATGGGGGATTCGCCATTTTGAAATCAGACCCAGTCCGGAAGTCGAACATCAAAACAATACAGGCGTTCTCGGTCGCGAAAGAGAGAATTCTGGGAGTCACAATCGTTTCCAGTTGGCCCGACTTGGGCGCGGTTTGGGGACCGGTCGAACTTCTTGGACATACCCTTAGGGTGTGACTATAAAGTCCGACCGGTCAAAGCCTGTCGCAAACAACCTGTCCGTAAAGCAACGATCAGTAGCTATGAGCGTTTTCATAAAGCGAGCGGTCGCATTAATCGCGACCGGAGTCCAACGCCGGTCGGCTGCCTTGGTGAACAGAATCAAAATGGCAGACGAATGTTAACAAATTTAAGTGTTCGAGTGCCCGATAGGCAATAAATATTTTTTGAATAAAGGAGATATAAGGTGTGTCAAAAAATTATAAGACCACACGTTTTTTTCACATAAGTTTTTTCCTCCCAAACATATTTTAATTTAAGGATAAATCATGTTAAATGAGAAGATACAAAACATTGTACTTACAAACTTTTGCGGAAATAAATATTAAAGTAAATAACAAAAAAGATTAAAAATTTCACTGTCAAGATGTTACAAGACCAGGTATGGATTATCATGCCTAAATGCTTGTGAGCTTGGCCCTGGCTATGCAAATGGTTTCAAACAGTAAAATTAACAGTTCACAAGACAGTAGTAAAGTTCTAACAGAAATATCAAGATGCCTAGAGGCACAAAATTAAGTGAAATAAAAAAAACTTGTTTGTAGCGACCGAAGTGAAACTTGAATTGCATGATAATAGTTAGTGAAAAACATTAGATGCTGTAGTAAGTGAAAAGGATAAGTTACTAATAATGATTAAAAACAAAATCATTTAAAACATGAATGATTTATTTAAAAAAATCACTAATATTTTATACAAATACAAGTTTCTGATCAAGCAACAGTACAATGTCTTATTCTAAATGTTAAAATTGTTACAAAAGCTTTAGAGAAATATAAACATAATATACTGATAATATACTTTATTCTACAATAAACTAAAATGAGTACTTTTGAACTTGAAACGAGGTCTCCAGCGATGTAATTAATCCAAAAATTATTAATGAAAAAAAAAAAAAACCAAGTTGAAAATGCGTGTTACCGCATTGCCTGAATGATGTTAACAAAAAATGACATTATAAATCAACAATCACTGAGCTTCGAATTTTACGGGTAGTCTTCGCTCCGCAGAAATCTAAAGTTTTATTCAAATTACTATTATCAAAACAATTTATTTTTTGCCTGCAAAAAAACGCATTGTTGCTTGATTTGTTGCATGAAAATGAGTTTTGTGTGGTAAATTTTGAATACCATTGTTGTAGCCGTTGGTTTTGCTCATAACAATGATCATAAATTGCTGATTATTGGCGAAAAAACGAACGATTATGCTTTTATAAATATCCAAACGGGATGGCCTATTTACCACGAGTTATTTGTTACTATAATTTTCGGCAGTAACGCCACGGCGACTGATAGGCCGCAGCAGTAAAAATTTAACAAAAGTGTAAAATCTCCGACAGTTAAGCCGCAGCGACTGATTGGCTGCACCTCCCCCCTTTCATCACACACGCAATTGGCAATCTAAAATCAGTTTTCTTATATGCTTCAATAAAAGTAATACGCATTTCAGTGGGAAAAACTTTTTAATTTCGTACACTTAATATATTTCTGCATACATTTCCTCCAGCATCGAATACATTTTTAGTCAAGTCCTAACTGCTTTGTTGCTGCACAACTGCTCTTTGGCCTTTTCAATCTTGGCTGTTAGTTTAATAGCTTGCATGTCGCTTTGTGCGAATTTGAAAAATACTCTTGATCATGGTGGAGATATACTCCACCGTGCTCTTGCATATAAAAATACTGGTGCTTCTAAAACCCCTCCAGCGCTCTCGTGACTGTTTAGCCCCGCACGTGCTCGTGAATTTTTTGATAGTCAGCCCCGAGCATTGATATAAAAGCCCATTCAGTAAATAAGAGTTAATACCCCATTCGCACTACAGCTGGGCTAGATCGAGTTGAGCTAGCTTATTCGGGCTAGCCCAGCTCAGGCTAGCTGATGAAACCAAACCGTTCGCACTACAGTCTAGCCTGACCGAGTTTTATCAGATTCGGTACCACTAAAACCTGAGCTTGTTAATAAATCACTGTCACTGCTAATATCAGTGCCACTATTTGCATCGTCGTCCTCCTTGTTTTATGTTACCGTGTCTCTCTCATGTCTTTTTTTGTTCGTGAAATAACTGAAATAATGATATTTTGAAGAATGCTTGTTCGTTATTGCCCTTTCCTTCAGTCAATATGTCTAGAACTTAACACCTAATTCCACAGAAACTCCTGCACCATTTAAATCAATTTAAAAAAAAATTCCAAAACATTTTTCTAAAATTAAAAAACAAAAGTGATCCTTATTTCCAAAACCGGGTCCTTATTACATTTGAAATGGGTCATTAAAATGAAAGGAGAACATAAATATCGAATGAAAGAAAAACATTTATTTCCTATAAAATCAATCATAAAATGCAAATTCAAAAACTTTTAATGAAATATCAATTTCTTCAAAGGCATATGTAATTCTAAAATCACATAAAAGATCAATAAGATGTTAACAAACATCAGGATAATAATTAAAAGAAAGAACAAAGCATATTGAATGGCTACGATGTGGATGTGATATAAAAGAACCAATGACGTATATTAACAAACCAGTGACGTTCTTTAATATATGTCATCAAATTTTCAACATTTAATTTTGAGTAAATTTTTGAGAATAATTTTTATTAATAATGCAAAAATGACTGTTAATAAAGATCAATTAAAGGCTATTATTTAAGATGAATAGCACTCCTTTAATTAAAATAGGACAAAATTAAAATAAATAATAAAAAAAACAATGAAAAAAGTCACCCGAGTAAAAGTTTAAGGACGAAATATAAATGAAACACAGGACTTGTGAAGAAACTTAGATGAAACACAGAAGATACACAGAAGAGACGAAGATCAGATGAAACACAGAAGAAACACAGAAGAGATGAAGAAACGTTACAGGAACACAGAGAGGTACACAGGTTACAGATGAAGAAGGTCTATGATGGAAGTTCGATGATTCGTGGTATAAATGAGAATGCATGGAAGATAATAATAAATAATAAAAAACAAAACAATGTGGTCTAATACAATGTGTGATTTTTTGATTATTTTGATTGTTGTGATCAGGATTGTTGAATGTAAGGGAATGATATTATATTTTTAGTAGTAATTAATTAGTAATTAATTTCTATTGATGGTTTGGCTAAATTTTTTTCCTTCGAAATAATGTTGATGGTTTCTTTTATTAGTCTTTTTTTATAATTTATTTCTTTACTAATAATTTTGTTTATTATTATTTATTATTATCTTCCATTCATTCAAAAAAACTTTAAAACTGAGGATGGGAAAAAAATCTCGAAAACGTTATTAAAGATAGTCATTTACACCACGAATCATCGAACTTCCATCATAGACCCTCTTCATCTGTAACCTGTGTACCTCCCTGTGTTCCTGTAACGTTTCTTGATCTCTTCTGTGTTTCATCTGATCTTCGTCTCTTCTGTGTATCTTCTGTGTTTCATCTAAGTTTCTTCACAAGTCCTGTGTTTCATTTATATTTCGTCCTTAAACTTTTACTCGGCTGACTTTTTTCATTGTTTTTTTTATTATTTATTTTAATTTTGTCCTATTTTAATTAAAGGAGTGCTATTCATCTTAAATAATATATAAATTATCACTACTCCTACGTTTATAATATAATCAATTAAAGCCTATTAATGACGCATTATTTTCATGCATGGGGACGAATTTTAGCGCCATTGTGGCAAAAATAAAAAACCTATTTGCCTTCCATTTTAGATGCGAAAAAACATCGAATGGACAGGCCTTCTATAATCTACTTGGCCATGCCATTGTCTTTAGATCACGGTCTATGGCAAGGCCTCCTGTAGACAAGGCCAGCTCACTCAGACAAAATGGCAGCAATAGAGGCTGGCAGATGATACAGCTGAGATGGATGATTTTTAATGTTCAGCCACTAATAGTAGCTGACAGTTTTGTTACGTTGTGCGATTGATAAAATGCATTGTTATGTTTGAGCACTATATGTTATTTTATTCACAACAGTCTTCACATTAAAATATTACAATCGTCTAACTATTTAAAATCTAGTAAGAAAAAATAATTCTCCTTGAAAAAGTCAGTTTAGCTTAATAAATCTAAAATACATTATTGTAATATTTTAATGAGAAGAATATTGTGAATTTTTACATTCTGTTTGCTCAGCATTTAACAAAAAAGTCCATCTCACCTATATCATTTGCCAGCCTTCTATTGCCGCCATTTTGTCTGAGTGAGCTGGCCTTGTCTATAGACAGGGTGCGCAGGAAGTAGAAATGCGCATGCACCACTTTCTTTGCCGCCTTTGACTTCCGACCTTAGAATTTCTGAGGCAGGTAAGAGTAAAAAACGAACCATTTAACCAACAAAAATGCCGTATTGTGTTGCTCCCGGTTCAATCAATTCGGAAAAGGCAAAATTATTGAGTAAACTAACGTTTCATCGATTTCCGTTTACCGTTTTATAATATCCGACTCAGTAATAAATTAATGATAAATCGCGGCACTCGGTAGTCAATCTGAGTTATTTCGACTTTTAGTCACAGCCAACAACGAAAGTGCAGTTATTTCGAAACCGGAAATACGTCGAGGAACGATTTCAATGCATTTAATCTTTTATTAAAAAAAATACGAGTTTTAAAACGCAAAAATCTACGTACGAGAAAAACGAAACTTGAAAGAAAATTCGAAACCTAAGAGAAAAAATTTTTAAAAATAAAAAATGTAAAACAATCTTCGCTCTATCTTCAGCTTCTTCACCCTTACCATATATCCAGCTATAAGAAATTCTGGTAAAAGTTCAGAGTAACGTCCCCTAATAATCACGGAAGACATCGGGCGTTTATGCTCTGAATTTATTATTTTAACATATCGACTTAATAAGTGAATGGTTTATCATATTATATTAATCTTCACTATCCGCACAATCGCAAACGCAAGTCCCACTCTCGGCCCTGCGGGCCTCGCTGGTCACTGTCTTCCGTCACTCGAATGCCAGTCCCACTCTCGGCCCTGCGGACCTCGCGGGTCACTGTTTTCCGTTACTCGAACCCCAACCTGATATATACCCCAACCTGTTTGGTTACAGGGGGCAATTGGTTTCTCCCCGGCCGATTACAGAAGGATAATGGTCACTACTTACTTTATTTGTCACAGAAATTGGCGTGATTATTACTGAGATTTTTGTTTTCAAAAATTCAATTACTGATCATTTTCCTTTTATACTAAAAATAATGAGTAATAATAATAGTAATTTAGATGAACCACATATTTTAACTAGTATTGACTATGGTATGTTGAATACTTTGGTTTCGGATACTAACTGGGATCCACTTTATGAACTGGATGATGTAAATGCTGCGATGACTTGGTTTATCGTACATCTCAAAAAATGTATTATTGAATCGAGCCATATAAAAATTTCCAACAGGAAAAAGGGGTTTCATAAACCGTGGATTAATTCTTCAATAATTAAATTAATGCATACAAGAGATAAAGTTTATCGAAAAATGCTAAAAAATTTTAATGATAACGAAAGGAGAGTCAGTTATAAGAAAGTAAGGAATGAAGTGACGAAAGAAATTAGAAAGGCGAAACTAAAATATTATCAAGAACAGTTTTTACAAGCTAATAACAGTATAAAGGGTAAATGGAAGGTAATAAACAATTTAATTAATAATAAAGGTAAGAGTATTCCAAAAGCTATAAATGATAATATTGATGTTAACAAAATAAATGAGTTCTTTTCTAAAAGCTGCTGTAAGTTTGAAATCAACCAAGAGATGGATTTGTCTGGTCCAAATAACACTAATAATGAAACTTCTTTCTTCTTGACACCAGTGACAGATTGTGAGGTTGTTCGTTACATTTCTATATTGAAACCTTCAAATAACTCCTTTTTTGACAATATTAGTGCAAAAATTTTGAAAATCATAAAGATGCTAATTGCATCTCCTCTTTCTTACTTAATAAATCTGTCATTTAATACCGGTGTTTTTCCACAATTGTTAAAATCCTCACTTATCATCCCTATTCATAAAAGTGGAGATAAGAATGATTTTGGTAACTACCGGCCTATAACCATTACATCTCCTCTCTCTAAGATCTTTGAATCAGCAATGAAACTTCGCCTTGTTGGCTATTTGGAGAAATATAAGTTAATTTCTGAAAAACAATATGGCTTTCGAAAGAATGGTGGTACTGAGCCCCTTCTTCAAATGATACTAACACAAATAGTACAAGCTATGGATAATGGATTGAATCCGTTCATCCTATACCTGGATCTAACAAAGGCATTTGACTCTGTTCATCATAATCTTTTATTATTGAAACTACATAATGCTGGAGTTAGAGGCTTGGCTAATGACTGGTTTAGATCATATTTGCTGGAAAGACCTGTTGTCACAAAACTGAATGATATAATTAGTAACTCTTTATTCCTGGAGAGAGGTGTACCTCAGGGCACCATTTTGGCTCCCATTTTGTTTAACTTTTTTATTAATAATATTTTTTATTTAAATAGTGCTGGTTCTATTTATGCATATGCGGATGATCTGGCTATTTTATATACTAATGAATATTCTGCTAATTTAACTGATGTGAAAAGTGACCTTAATTTGATATCCAAATGGTTATTCGATAGTGGATTACGCCTTAACCCAAGCAAATCTAAATTCCAAATATTTTCTTATTATGATATTTATTCAAATCATAACTCTATATTCTTCCATAATTATTTATGTAGAAATAGCTGTACAAAAAATTGTGGTGAGATTGAAAATGTTAGTCGTTTTAATTACTTGGGCATTATAGTTGACTCTTGTCTTAGTTGGAAATATCACTGTATTTCCTTATATAAGAGACTAAAACATATTGGCTGGACATTGATACATTTAAAAATGAATCTTCCAGGGTCCCTAATGAAATTATCATATTATGCTTTCTTTTATTCCATTCTTCAATATGGAATAAAGCTATGGGGCGGCACATATAAGACTCATTTATATAAATTAAATAATTTCCACAATTACATCTTAAAGGTTGTATTTGGGCAGAAGGAATCCCTTCTTTATTTAGAGTTAAGGAGAATATATATTTACAAAGTTGCCGTATCGGCTTTAAAAGAAGAAAAACTAGCGTTGGATACTCAATTTGTTCATACCACTAGGTTTTCTTTAACACGTCCAACTATAGTACCAAAGATAATTCACACTTTCGCAGCACATCAATATTTATTTTTATCCAAAAAAATTTTCAATAACATCCCGATGGAAATAAAAAAGAATTCTATAAACGGAAACTGTAAATTGGCTATTAAAAACTGGATAAGCACACATTCTGATATTGATATCATGTTTCCTTTTCCTATCTAAGTAAATTATATTGTTAGATACTAATTATATTGAAAATGTTTTTCTCTATTTGTTATCTATTGATTGATTTCTTTAAGATATCCTAGTATAAGCTTTTGCTTTTTTGGATTTCTATTGTTATTGGTTTTGTATATCTTAGATTTTTTATATCGTTTATACTTATCAATAGGCTTACACTCTGCTGTATTTGCAATGTTTTGTATGAATGATGTAAAAAACTTTAAACTTAATAAACTTAATAAAACTTAATAATTATTCGGGGACGCTACTCTGAACTTTTACCGTTTTCATTCAGTGACGACTTCGCTAGTTGGCGGGCAAATTTACGCAACTTCGAAACTAGAGGGAAAAAAACCCCGAGTAAAAGCATAAGAGGATATAATGAAGCCTTTTTATACATGTATCATTTTTTTATAATGCTCAGAACATTTTTATCGAGTTATCCGAACATTTACTGAAGCTTTATTCCTTGTAGGGGGGGGGGGGGG
>JAHWFO010031423.1:0-40495 GCA_023313115.1 Rhysida immarginata | reverse complement strand
TCTTTTAAAAAAAAAGTTTTCTAAATTCAATTCACTAAATAAATTTTTTGAATCTACTTAATTGTTCCTATTATGTGAATTATTCAAATAACATAGCGTAATGTAGGTAATTATTTCTTTTCACTTATCAAGATACATACACTGCATTACTTTCCTAACAAAAGACTGTTTTAAAACAATTAAATTAAAAATACTTCCATCGCCAATTAATTAATTCAGTAAATTAATATAGAAAAGACTCTCCCTCCAAATAAGGAAAAAAAAAACTTCAGTATTTTCAGATTGAAAAACACGTTTTCTTTATATATATATATTCGATAAAAATGATGTACAAAATATTAAAAAATCATAAAATTTAAGGCTTCGTTTGTGAGTTATGTCCTCTTTTGTGTGCTTTTACTCTGGCAGGTTTTTTTCCTCCTTTGCACTTTAAGAGTGGGGATTTGACAAGTGGGTGCTTCTTTAATGTCTTGCCTTTTTTTTTTATTTGTTTTTAAGACATTTAATCATCATTTACCATCAATAATCCCAACACTATGGGTTCAGGGCTCTTAGATTGGCTACCAAATTGCAGTGGTTCTTGGTTTGTTGGCCTTTCCCCCCATCCCTTCTCAGCGTGGAATGCCCCATTTCCCAGATAATTGGTGCTACTTTCCGAAATGGTATGTTTGATGTAACAATTTCACCACTATTAATAACTGCAATATAAATGAAAATAGGATAGAAAACCCCCCACAGACTGGCTTTTCTTTCATATTTTCATGTTTAATTTATAAATAGCTTAGGTATAATATGAAAATAAAACTTATCAGATCATTCTGAAGTTTATTCTTTAATAAATATACAGGATGAACTAAAAAAAAATAGGGACAAGCTTCAGGTGATTCCTCAGCAGAAAAGGAACAAAAAAATCTCATCTGAAGATAATCGGGCATGAACGATTTGTCCATAAAAGAGCAATTAATACAGAACATAACATTATTGTGGCAGTGATTGCATCAACTTTGCAAAAGATGTTCCAAGTGGCCTCTTTGGGATGCAATCCAAGAGTTCATACCACAGACTGGTTACTTGCTTGGAGTTTGCACTGGGGTTCTGCTCAATATCTTGTAGCACATATTCTATCAAAACATGGCGTGGCTACCCTCCATGTCTGCCTCTTTTATCAAAGGACTGCACCTTGCACTAGCTCTGAGAGATGGGATGGTTGCAAACGTTTTGTGATTCGTCTGATGGAGCACATTTCATCATCTCAAAGATGAAAATTAAGACATCCAAATTCTATCCTTACACATCCCTCTCAACTGTAAGGGGGTAACAGACTTTTGACTCGTCCTGTATATGTGAAGACCAACTTGGCTTGTTCCTGATTTGTTTACCAGACCATTATATCTCTACTGCATGATCCCAATGAGCACTCAATAGGTAACTTTGTAATTCTACATCATTCTGTACGTATTGTTATGAGTGCATGAAGTTGTGCATACAATTATTACCAAACATTTGTTGATATAAAGTTTTTGGTTACTTTTCTGGAATTACACCTTGAAGTTTGACCCTATTGTTTTAATTCATCCTGTATAATAATATTATTTATCCATTCCTTTACTGAGCAATCTTTATGATTATTCCTTTACTGATCAATCTTTATGAATTTCAAAATTCTACATGTTCCAAAGCAATGTCTCCAATGGATTAACGCTATGGTCCTTTTGCTCTTGGGAGCTTATGAAAATCACAAGGCTAAATTTGGCAGATCATGTATAAAAGCAGTGAGGTAAATCATTGGACTGATTCACTAAACATAAGTATATAAACAAGGCCTTTAATTTAATTCTGATTTTCATTTTTATATTTGGTTGCTAATCGCCTCTGAGTGCATTTCTCATGGACATTGCGTCACAGGAGCGCAAAGTGACGATAAGTGGTGGAGTCTGAAGAAAACATTTAAAAAAAATGTTGATAAACAAAAATGATCGATCGGGCGCAGCGACCACGAACTTACCGTTCTTTGGCCGAATGCAAGAAATAATGGGGAACTACCCCGTGTAATGCCTATTTCGATTGCCTCCTCTTCACGAGGAGTGTCTATGCGTTCATGTAAGGACGTGATTCTAGCATACTGTATTATGCTCTATAATAATCAGTCGAAAGCTACATGTTAATTCATATTAATCAAAATGTCATCTAAGAAATGAATGCGTATTGGTCAGAGAAGATAAAAAGTTATCTGGGCGTCGGAAACATCTGAACAACGGAAGCTCCGTCTACAGCAGGAAGTTGTAGAATTACTGAAAACCAATTTGAGTTACTAACTTCTTGAGATTGTTCCGTTTACCTAAAACTGTAATTATCCCAGGGAACGCCGGGTGCCTCTGCTAGTTTCAAAAATTTTGTAGTTTGTTTTTTGGTTTTATTATTTATTTATTCAGTACTCCTATCTTTTCTTAAAAAGCTTTAAATGAACTATAAAAGATACTTGTATGATTAAAACATTTTGTATAAATAAATTGACTTTCTCTCTCTTTGGCAAATAAGAATTGAATCATTGTGGTATAAATTCACTCAAGAATTACAATTTTCAGGGTAAACTATTTTATAGGCTAGCTTATTAAAAAAAATTTACAAACTAGTATTGTATGGGACTGAATAGAATGCTATAATCAAAAAGACAAACTGATCCATGAAAAGTATGCATTTTCATAGTTTATTAAGTAGCGGAAGAATGGGGCTACTTACTGGTTTCACTATGTCCGTTCCTTTCTGCATTTTTGGAAGTAGGTGGTTAAATTTGGAATAGCTAATTATGAGCCTGTACACCTTCACTATTTAGTTTGATTTTCATTGGGCCACTGGGATGGGAGTTAGAGGGGACCAAAATGTCTGTGTATTTAGATATGCAAAGGAGTGAAATTCAGTATGCAGATTCCTGTAAGCAAGATGTACATTACTATGAAGTTTAGGCCAAGTTGTCCCAATGGGGTTGGGAGTTGTGCGTTTCAAGAAAATGGGGGGAGGGGTAAAATAGATGATCTTAGCATTTCCACTCTTTCTGTACCTTCCTTGGGAGGATTAATTTCTTTAAAGCATATGATAACAAGAAATTACTCCTGATGAGGTATAGAAAGAGTGAAAACTCTGAGATCATCTATTTAAACAGTTTAGAAATCATCGCCATACCCAGAATTATTTTTTGGGGTGGGGATGGCATGTAACAGATTTTATTGACATAATGGCCAAATTTGGGGAGGGGGTAGCCATGACATTTACACATGCTAAAGTGGCTACCAGATGCTTTTCACCTCGTTTGGCCATCAGAGAGGATGTTTTCCCCTTTCTTTTGTTTTCAAACCATAGTTTTAAAACTATACAGGGCGTTTTTCAAACTAACATACTGAATATTTTTTTTTACCACAGAGTGGATGGTCCAAAATATGTTCTCATTTATCAAGTTTGTGCACAGAGTTCAAAAACATCCTGTCTTTATACATGCAGTTTGTTACAATAAAATGAGTTTTTATTTAAAACTAAATAAAAATACATTAAAAATTGGAATCAATATTTTAAGAATTTTATTTTTTCAATTTTTAATACACTCAAAGAAAACAATTTAAAACAACCCACTTGGGTGAAGAGAATAAACAATGCTAAATTAAATAAATAAAACAAATCCTAAATTTTTAAAAACAAATAAATTAGTAGTTCTAAAATAAAACTTTAACTCGAAAGGATGAAGAAGAAAAGACATATAAACACATTTTTTGAAATTCACAAATTCCTGATAATTTGCATTTCTGGCAACTTACACATTAATATAATTAAATATATTATCTATAACGATTTACAGTGAATCATTATCTACAATTATTTCTAGTGTAGGATTTGGAAATCAATGAAAACCAGCAAAATATTTATGAGGTCTTTTAAGGAGGAATTCACATGCAGTAGTTTTCATGAACACATCATTTGTTAATGTCAGAAATAATTTTCTCTACACTTAAATTTGCTGTTTTGGGCAATGACATGAAATTAATAGATTTTATTCTCACTCCTTTTATATATGCTGATACTTCATCACTAATTTAAAGTAATTTTATGCAGTTATTTCTCTTTATATAAATCCTTCCTTATCTTCTCTTCTAATTGTTGCTGGTTAACACAAATTTTTTCTCCTTTTGATAAATGTAAAAAAAAAAAAAATTAATAATCTTATCGTTTATGGACTTTTATGTGTTGAGGTTGAAGATGATGATAAATATGCTGGGAAATTAGGTGATTGTGATGGAATAGTCCACAACATAAAGCTGCAAAGTTAAGTAAGTTAATACATTAGAATTAATAAAAAGATTATCAATTGCATTTTATAAAAAAATGTAAATATTGTTGGACAATGGAAGATGTAGGGAATAAATGCAAACCATCTATATATTATTACTTGTATTTTCACGTTTTTTTGATAGCGTCTTTAAGACAATCGAGTTTTATATTTTAGATTGATAAAAATATTTCTACTCACTGGCACAATTATTTCACTTGATAAAAAATATTATGAGACAATGCGGTCGTGTGAAGTGAATCGACAAAAATTAAGGAAAATAATAAATTTTATGACATCAAGACAAAAACAAACAAAGCCTCAAAAATAGAAATAGCCTTACAAAATGAAAATAGCCTTTTAAAATAAAGCCACTCAGTCAAATTATTAAAGTGCAAGTATTGCGTTGTCGGCGATGCAATTTTATGAGTAAAGAGTTTCACTTGTTTCCATTTTACAGTATGTTTTCAATCTGTATATTACTATTAAACACGTACAGTCTAGGCTGTCTAAGACGGTCTCCTCCAAGACGGACTAAAATTATAACGGTCGAAAATTATGTCGCCCGGATTTGGGAATAGGCTTTCCCATGTTAAATTGTATGCCTATAACAGACTCCTTATAACAGTCACAACCTTATAAAGGACCAAAAAAGGTAGTCCAAAGACAGCACAGTAATCTCCTTAACGGACTTTATGTTCGTTAATGGACCTTGTTCGTGAGTAACATACCCTCGATCAAGGCATCATTGCTCATTAATGAACGATTTTTACATATAATTTTTTCTTTTCGTACTGAAAATTTAAAGGCATTTTTATATTAAATTTTGGATTATGTTATAAATTTAACTTAATCCACAATTTAATATAAAAATGTTGTTTTTTTTAAATAAACTCATTTTTCAGTGTCTGCAATTTTATTCTCGTAGCCAGTGGCGGTATTGCAATTTTCCTTTTTTTCTTCTTCGAAAACATTTAGTAGCCATGTATTATAAAAGCAAGCGATGCTATTTATTGTAATCTTTAAATTTAAATTAATTATCATTCAAGAATTTAAAGTTTTGATGGAAAAAATATTAAAGATCATTTTATTTATGTTGGGGATTCCCTATCGGGGATTTGCCATTCCTTACGAGTGTCAGTAGCTCGTTATTTATAACAGTCTTGACTGATATACGTTATAACAGTCAAGACCGTTATTCTTAAAAAGGACTAATTTTATAAAGGAAGACCGTCATTCATGTCGCCCTTGGAAGACCGTCTTAGACAGCCTAAACTGTATTATTAAACAGTTTTTAGGTTATCTAAAGATGAATATGATCAGCCAGTTGAATTTCAATAAGGAAATGTATACAAAAAGCAACGATACTATTACTAGGCGAGGAAGTGTCATCGAATGCGCACATCGTCTTGTTTGATCAGCTTCGCCTACATCGACCGAGCCAAGACCAAAGGCGGCTTCGGTCGAGAGTCAGAGAGATTTGAGAATCATGATCGTTTCCGGTCGCCACTTGGGTGACTCGCTGGAACGAGGTTATACTCGGAAGCCTCGTCTGGAACATTGGTGACCGGTCGGACTTCTTTGACACATCCTACTCACAAACCTGGAAAACCGTTTATGAATAAACATAATGCTTAATAATAATAATAATAACCAATAAATATTTCTGTAAATATTTGCATTTCTGATCTTGCCTTAGAAACCTTCGAAAAGTCATTTTCTTGGGGGTGTTCATCTTGTTGGAGATTCTGCTTAGCCATTATAACATATTCTATAATAACATGCAATACTGGTTTTGAACAAAAAAAAAAAAAATTAAAATAAAAAAAAGAAAAATTAAAACGGGCTAGCCAAAAAATGTAATAAACTAGCCGTGAAAAATAATTTACCGTGAAATTGTAACTTTGGGAGTGAAATCTTTTTTTCATCGATCATATTTCGGAAACGAAAAAGCGCTGTCAGCCCATTTACATAATTGCTACTGCGATTCGTCATGCAATACTTGCAAAGCATGCTTTCATTTATATTTCGGTTCAGTCAAGTAAAGTACAAAGTTGTAAAGATGCAATAAACGCTACAAGTTTCTCCTCGCACAGATCAGCTCTACTTGAAAGCCCCGCCAAGGCGAAGCATCATGGCCGCCGGTAGTGACGTCGACGGCGCTGCTCCACGACCGGGTTGTCCCATAATACAATGGCTAAGGTCAAAAACTCTCACCGGTGAGAAGAATTAGCGCTTGGTCGGTCAGAAATCCCGGTGAGAAAACTGTGATGTCATTTTAACGCGGTCCAAAACGCCAGTTAGCGCTGTTATGCCTAACTGGTTAGTCTAACCGTCCTCACCGAGAAAAAGACGGTTAGGCCAGTGAGAAATTACGTCATCATTCTCTCACCGGTGAGGGTTTTTGACCACAGCCTTGGACACACCCAAATTTTCTAATATGTTTTCGTTCTGTGTTATACAGAATACAGCTTTTCTATTCATTTCAAGTGACTTAAACTACGAGGTAGGTGTGTTTAGAACGCTTTTTTTCTTTGTTAAACAAAATGCGATGTTCAATGTCTTGCAGCGGCTTCACAAGCGCGGGCATAGTGCTGATAGATGACAGGGGAATGCATCGACGTTTTCATGATGCATGCTAATTGACTTCTTTTTCCGGCTGAAAGTTACATTTCACTTGTCAATGGTCCGACAGAGCTTACTCGTTCGCTATACGGAGCCTACATGCAAACTTATTGTGTGTGTCAGGGCACGCGTTCATAATTGGTGTCCCGTCTTTAGGTCCAAATAACGACTCAAGGGGAACAGATTGGGGGAAAATGAATATTGATTATTTGGTTTTAATGTCCCCTAATTCAGAATAAAAACATTTCGCGTCCCTGGGGGTGAAGGGGTAAATTTTGAAAATTTTAATTTTGTAGGGTAGGGGTTAGACCCCATGTGTTATTTAGAAAGTTGTAGAGCATCATGTAAAATGTGGGTTTAGCAAAAAACCCGGTGAAAAATTCTCATGCCCTGCCCCCTTTATTTTACGTTTGGAAAATTAATGAGAATGAATGAGTCGTTACCCTGAAAAGCTAATAAACTCGACCAGGCTTTTCCCCCCAGGAAAAACATTATGAAATTTGAATGAGTTTTCTAAAGAGTTTTTCTGTTTTTGTCTACATTAGCTAGCCATACCTTTCACTTTTACCCACTCGATAAAGGACAGGGGATGAGATTTTTTCACCGGGTTTTTTGCTAAACCCACATATTACATGATGCTCTACAACTTTCTAAATAACACATGGGGTGTAAGCCCTACCCCTACAAAATTAAAATTTTCAAAATTTACCCCTTCACCCCCAGGGACGCGAAATGTTTTCATTCTGAATTAGGGAACATTAAAACCAAATAATCAATATTCATTTCCCCCCAATCTGTTATCCTTGAGTCGTTATTTGGACCTAAAGACGGGACACCAATTATGAAACACCCTGTATAATAACTGCCTGTACAGCGCAGCTGAAATGTCTGAATGAAATTCTATTTACCAAAACCAACATATCAACTTTATGGCGCCATCCATCAGTGGTTTCGGTTTGTCGGGATCATAGAGATATTGTTATACATATCGATTTCGGTTGGTCGGGATTTCTTTAGAAGCAGTTTCTTTTAAGTTGTTCTATGTATATTTTTTCAAAAAATCTATAATTTAAGCAATAACTTACAAACAGTACTTTTCTTTTAAATTATGAAATATTTTTGTATTTAAACATTACCACTAATGAATTAACCACTAAAGCGCTAAATCTAGACCGGATTCACAAAAATGTCTTTAGTAACGACGTGGTATAGTAAAGATATCGGTAAATTTATCAGTTTTACGATTTGTTTTAAATGCAATTCACAATATGAGTCGTTAGGTTTCTTAAATGAACAACAGAAAAATAGTCTGATCCTGAGAGAAGGACAGGAAGAGCCAAACACGTGCAAGGAAGAGCTATCCACGTGCTACAAAAATGACAGTGTTACCCTCGCCCTTAGAGTTCAGATGACCGGCATTCGGATAATCGACGTTCTACTGTAATCTAATTTAACCTAATACATCAACCTGTTTAGTTACACGGAGCGGATAATTTCCCTCTGGCCAGTCACACAGGTGGATAAGGGTTCATGGTGCTTTTAATCACCCGGGACAACCATAGTGTTTTATCTGACCTTTTCAATGTTGCGCCTAAGGTCTTGATGCAGATGACGACTCCAGCCATCCCATCTTCACTCGACAATTTTGTTTTTCTGCACCCCAGCCCCACCAATCCAGACCTTCACTTGCACTGATGGTGGAATCTGACGGTACTCAGCAAACTCTACCACAATTGGCTAAACATCACTTTACTAACTTAATCCTAACAATAAAATAGATTAATTAAAAAACATTAAGACACATTAGATTAGCTTAGAAAACCAGGAAATTTCTATTAATGCATCGTGATAAACTATTATCTTATCCTAATCTAAGCTAATCAAATTACCAAATTTGAAAGATTCTAACCAACGATGCATCCTCAACATAGAACTAACTTACTAATCTAACCTAACCTAACTTACTGTGCTGTGTTTTAACCCATTTAATACTTAGAATAGGTTATGGATTTTGTAAGATCCCAGCGACACTTATTGATCATAGGGCTAACTTACTAACTCAACCTTTCCTAACCTAACCAGATTTAATTAACCTATTTTTTAGATATGATAGATTACGTTAGGTTAGATAGGTTACCTTAGAAAATTAGGGATTTTGTAAGATCCAGTCCAACAATGCATCATGATCATAGGGCAAACTTACTAATCTAACCTAATAACATCAATACAATTTCCAATAAGACCTCAATATCACAAACCAAACTCATAATCGTAAATTATAAACAGATAATAAATTTATCTGTGAAATTAAATAGACAAAATAGGGGGAGGCCGTGGCCTGGTGGGCTTTCACTGAACACAACTTCTGTGAAGTTAAGCTACATTAGGCACGGCTAGTCACTGGATGGGCGACCATCAGTGATAGACATTCTCCCCCAACCATTGAAAAAGATACCAAAACTCAATTTGTTAAACATTCCAGTGGCATAGCCAAGATTTTGCAATGGGGGTTTCTAATATGATTTTGGCGCGCCCCCCCCCCCCCCAATGTAACTTCAATTAATGATTTTAAAAGCAAGACTAATGGTTACAATATGACAAAATACACTGGCTGACATAAAACGTGAAGCACCCAGAAGGAGTGCTCCAATATTATCTTATTTTGGTACACATGCATACCATTGATGTGTGAGGAAACGATTAGATTCGCGAGGATCAGTAATGTCTAGAACGCTCACCAGAGTGTATTCATGATGTCACCGCGATGTTGTTACCAGTCAACTGCTATGAGTCTGACAGTTACGCAAGACATTCAGAGGGGATACTGTTCTGTACAAAGCACCCACGATGCCTCACAGACGCGTTAGACATCCTATCCACCAATTGACAGCATTTCACAGGGCTGCATTGTGGGATTGCATGGGGCTGGTTTGTCTTATTATGAAATTGCCAGGCACATGGGCCATTCAGAGGTCAGTGGCCCGACATTGGAATCAATGGGTAGATGAGGGCACTCATCCACGTCGTGCAGGTTCGGGTCATCTAACAAACACCACTCCAAGGGAGGACCGTTCATATGGTGATCCAAGCATTAAGGAATCCCATGGCATTGGCACCTGCCATCTGCGAACATGTACTAAAGATTCTAGAACATCTGTGAGTTCTCGATGACTTACATCTGCCGGATTGGGGTCCTACCTCCCCATTCGTCGGTTGCCATTAACACCACAACATCAGTGCCTGCGTGTAGAGTGGTGCCTTGTCCGGGAGGCATGGACAGAGGATGAATAGCGTCACATCATGTTTAGTGATGAGTCCCGCTTCTCCATGACCTCTGATGACCATCGGATCCATGTATGGTGGCATCGAGGGCAGAGGGCACAACCCTCTCATATTGTGGAGACACACACAGGCATAACCCCTGGCATCATCGTGTGGGGAGCCATCGGATATGCGTTCAGGTCACCTCTTATAGTGACCTTCAGCAGACTTTGATGGCACAGCCTTACGTCACAGACATTCTGCGTCTGCACGTCCTAACCCTTCTGGCGCAGTACCCTGGGATATTGTACTAACAAGATAACGCACGCCTACACATAACGTGTGTCTGTGAACTGCCTACAGCATGTTGAGGTCCTCCCGTGGCCAGCAAGATCCCCGGACCTCCATCATTGAACACGTGTGGGATGACATTGGAAGGTGACAGCTTCCCAGTACCAACCTGCGGGATCTGCAGGGACAGCTGCAACAACTGTTGTGTGAGTAACGATTAGATGTTCACAATAAGACCAACCAGCCTATGCAATCCCACAATGCAGCCCCTATCAAATGTTGTCAATTGGTGGATAGGATGTCTAACACGTCTGCGAGGCATCGTGGGTGCTTTGTACAGTACAGTAGTCCAAAGGGCTGTTTGACACCATTCCAAACTGTATAAGGCCATGCATTGGGGCCAGAGGAGGTGCCACACACTACTGACCTGGCACAAACATTCCACCTGTCTGCCAATGGCGTAGCCTGTTTCATCCCATATTTAATCAGTACAATAGTCACGTGTTCTTTCATCATATGTCATTTCATTTGTTACATTCCATATAGTTGGGTCCATTATTCCCGGCGGGGAGCATTGTTGGTGAGGGTTTTTTTGTGTGTTGTGGGTGTTATGTTTGTTGTTTTGTTTCGGAGTGCGAGTGGAGTGGCTGCTTGTTTTGTTGCGTTTTGTGGTTTCGGAATATTGGGGGTGCGATTGATGAGCGAAAGGCGTCAGTCGGTTGTTTAGTTAGGTGCACTTTTTTGCGTGCGTGTGGGGGTAGTGTGATTGTTACGGATGTTTAGCTGCGTTTATAAAAGTCTTCGTAGGGGTCGTATTTTCATTTCAGCCGTCGTTCTCGAGTTTTATTTGTGTGGGTGAATAGTGTTGGTTGGTGTGCGAGTGCGCGTTTGCGTTTTCGTGGGTTCGTGTGGGGGTGGTGTGGCTGCTTGGGTACTTATTATAATAAAGTTTATTTCTGTTTTATGATTGTTGTTTGGGTCCTAGTTTTAGAGTTTGGTTGCGTGCCAGTTGTTGCTTGTGAAGAAAGCGGCAGCATCCATGCATTGTTGAGGCTCTTATCTGATTGTTATGAAGTAGTTAGAAAAAGTTTTTGGATTAGTTCTCATAGCGTGTAGTGGTTTTTTTTATTTTTTTACCAAAAACATCCGTGGAGCAAGGACGTGGAAAACGGGAGTGCTGGAGTTTTTGAATGGTGGCAGACTTGACTGCATATCAGCAATTTGCTGTTGTTAGTGATGCTCACTTGTCCTTTGATGTGCTGAACCGAAGTCGGTTTATTTTATTAATGTTTGGTGGAGCATTTTGATTCCTTTGAGTTTGTGTTCGATGATTTTATAAGCCTGAAATTGTGGTAGACGTTCGAATGCCATGAGCCCTGGCAGTAGCGTCGGTCTTCGGACGCCCATGACTGCGAGCAAGGTAAAGCATTGGGCAGGAAAGCCCATGAACCAGTCCCTATTAGATGACAACAAAAAGGGTCATTGACTTTGTTTTATTTTATTTCCTGCGAGGAGGAGACCACATCGATATAGTGCATCAATAGCCGAAGAACGTTTTTGCAAAAACCCTTGTTCAAAATACGCCAGTTCTGCAGGCATTGATGTACTTTGTTTTCTTCTAAAAGCCCCTTATACCATGAACAGTGATGAACAGTTTTTGTGTTTTCTGAAGAACTGTTGATCTGTTGCTGTTTGAGTATCACCTTTATTTTCTTTAGGATTTAATAAATGTTAAAGTAGTATGTTGGCCAATAGTTAAGTTCTGTGAGTAATGGCCGTAGAAATTGTTGTTGTATTTCGTGGTGTGCGGTGTTTTAAATAAGAGGGGAGTAGCTGTTGACAATGTGGGCAGCTTTGCTGTGCAACATGGACGGAAAGGCCGCATCACTGTTGTGTCGTGTTGACCTGATTGTCGGTTGTGCCATGTGAGGTTGGATGGCCTCCATCTGGGCTTATCTCACCTGGAACCGGGTCCACAGGGTTTCTTGTGATCTTCCTCTGGTTTCTTTTGAAGGGTCACTCGATGCTGGCTTTCGTTAAAGACATAAGAAATACTTAAAAGCCCGTGTTTTGGGAGAGGGCATCCTAGACACTGGTCGCTGACCCCGTCTCTCAGGAAGTATATTGCACAGGGACAGGCTGTAGCTCATGCATCAGCGAGTAGAGAGGTGGAAGCTCCCGGCCCCATAATTATTTTATGGACCGCACCCCTCAAAAGGCTCAGTAGAGATAGTTGCTCACTGGCTGCGTCCGTTAGGAGGTTAATGCTGCCCACGTGGTAGTCCGAGGGGCCCTTCTTGACTAGTCTGTTGATTAATAGTGTTTCTTTGCAATGTATATATATTTCGATATACCGGATGATTCAGTCATTTTCTGACCATTTCACTCGAATGACGTGTATTAGGGATAAACAATTGAAAGAATATGAGCGCCATATCGAATTTCTAAATAGTTGGAGTTTGTATTGTTGCAACGGCGCTGCATGAAATTCGTGTTGTTGAAAAATGGCGCCCGCTTTATCAACAGAGCAGAAATGCAAGGTTGTCGAATGGTATTTCGAGACAAAATCACCTGTAACCGTGCAAAGTAAGTTCCGGAAGGAGTATAAGTGTCGAGACGCACCAGGCAGGCAAGCAATCATGGATTTTGTCAAGCAATTTCGTGCCACTGGATGTGTTAAAGGCAAGAAAAAAGGCGGGAGCGAAGCTCGTGTTCGAACGGCCGAAGTTGTCGAAAATGTTCGCACAAGGTTGGTCGATTCCCCTACCAAAAATCTGTTCACCGCCTATCCATTGAAGAAGGGCTGTCGTATACCACGACGTGGCGAATTTTGAGAAAGGATTTACACCTGTTCCCGTATAAGATCCATGTTTATCAGGAGTTAACAGATACTGGAAGACAGAAGCGACAACAATTTGCGATGGAGTTTGGAGCAGAAATGGAAGCCAATCAGGACATTGTGGACAACCTGTATAAACATATTACACTTTTACAATGATTTAAGCACAAAAGCCACCATCTAATACGTCGCACTTGGAACCAGTAGGTACGTCACAAAATTCAAGAGCGGGAAAGTTTCATAATAAACACAAACAGTCAAAGTCTTAAAAAAAAAGTAATTATAAAGGAGTCCCAGATAATGAGTCACTGCTTTCCCCATGCGCTCTTTTCTGTAATGAATAATAATAAGTGGGTGTAACACAAAACACTCATTTCATTTTTTCTTTTTTTTTTATTAGAGACGTTTTTGCGACCAAGGAAGCATGGGCTCGCTTCACCAATATGTCGGGTAACGCTATTTGGCAATATTGACTACCTCTTGCCGAAACCGGCTAGAACTAGAGATAACAGTTATAAGACGGGCGCTTCCTATACTTATGCTTGTGCGAAGCTCCCTTCGAGCAAAGCTCTCGAAAATGTTACTGACATGACCGGCATTTCCGCCTAATGAAAATTCAGTACTCACAGGAATGGTGACGGTCGGATTCACGGTTGTCACCTGCTCCTTGGGGAACAGCGTTCCGAAGTCGTACGCTCTGGTCTCCCGGCTCCCGTCGACACTCGTACTGCGTAGAATACAAGAATTCGCCCCCTTGGATGCTTTACGGCAGGCCACGCTCACTATCGAGTTCTCCGCTGCCTCGGTCGCTCGGGGTTCTTTTCCATTCTTGCTTCGGCTGTCCGTGCTCGTCGACGCTAAAATCGAGCATAACTCATGCCTCTGCTCAGCTCCGCCTTTTTCTTTGCGAGCTTCTTCTTCACTCACCCTTCCTCTCTCCTTCGAACTTTCAAATTTTTGCTCACGTTGCCGCTCTCGTTTGTCATTGGAGCAGGCGTGATGATGCTGATGACGCGTCGCCTGGAGCTCCTCCCTCCTCCTGGTGTTGTAGATAACGCGGGTCGGAAATCCAGCACGAGCGACGTGGGAAATCGAGCTGGCGTTTGATTTCCGTGACATGCACCCTTTTGGATGCAGAAATCCTGGATTGCGTTATGAACGACTTCACCATTCGGCTGCGAGCAGTTCAAAACGTTCGTGGTGGCCACATTGAGGATATCATCAAGACTTTTCCACGGAATAAAAACTCCGAACTGCCTAAAATATTATACAGAAATGCTAAGTTTGCAAACATTAATGGGTCAATAAATCATAGTACTGAAATAGTCAGAAATTGACTGAATCACCCTGTAAGTGTTCCACTTTTAGTGTGTTACTTGCCACTGCACCGGTGATATGTTTTCTTATGTAAGAGTTTTTTACTAGGATACATTAAAGGTGTTTTGCGTTCATATACAGGGTGTTTCAAAATTATGTACAATAAATTTAGTGACATATTCTTCAGGTCAAAAGAAGACGAAAATGTTCTATAGCACTTTGTCTGGAAACGATTTGTTTGCGAGTAATCCAATATCATACAGTAGGGAAGCACGGTAGTTAGCGGACGATATTTTAGCAGTTCCAGCGTTTCGACCCAACACTAGGTTGAGTGGTTTGTTCCATTTAAACCTACTTTAGGGTTGTTCCATTAGTTGTGTACGGTTGTTTCCATTACTGTAGTTTCACTACTGTACATCCACTAGGAATATCAATTTCAGAACGTTTGCGTGCTTTGACATACGCATTACAATTTACGTAAAAAAAGTCATGTACACGTATTCCAGTGCAGAATACATGCACCTTATGTATGGTCTTGCGGACGGAAATGCTGTGGAAGCAAGAAGACTCTACCAAGAACGCTTTCCGAATAGACGTTTGCCAAATAACCGAACATTTGTATCTGTCGACAGACATTTGAGGGAGCGTGGTTCCTTTGGCCGTCAAACAGGACAAGGGCGGCCTGTAGCACATTATCCGGATGAGGAGGATGTGATAATTGACATCATACATGATGAACCACAGACAAGCACCCGTCGTATTTCTTCCATGGTACACATTCCGCACTCATCTATTTGGCGCATTCTTCACCGTCAGCCACGATTGACTGAGCGAACGTATCTTTTGTTTCTGCAGAATGCATTGCCAGAATTACTGGAAGATGTTCCTCTTTTGATAAGATCTAACATGTGGTTCATGCATGATGGCGCTCCAGCACATTTCAGCCATGTTGTGCGAGCACACCTTAATGCTGCATACACGAATCAGTGGATAGGTCGAGGTGGACCGGTAACCTGGCCTGCAAGATCACCCGACCTTAATCCCTTGGACTTTTTTCTGTGGGGTCATGTGAAAACGATCGTCTACAGCACAGAAGTTCCTAACATTATGGATCTGCGACAACGAATTAAAAATGCATGCCAAACCGTTCGTAATGCTGGCGACGAACTCTTCCATGACATCAGACGGTCGCTCATGCAACGAGCCGAAGCGTGCGTGCGAGCTGGTGGCGGGCACTTTGAACAATTCCTGTAATTTGGAGCCACGGGTTTAGTTGGCTGTATCGCGTAAATAAATCGTTTCCAGACAAAGTGCTATAGAACATTTTCGTCTTCTTTTGACCTGAAGAATATGTCACTAAATTTATTGTACATAATTTTGAAACACCCTGTATTGAGTGGAGTTAGTCATTTTATGTTTGGTAGAGTAAGTATTTTGTTTTCAGAACCAACGTATGTGCCCTCTAGACGATGCCTGACCTCCTGATGAACCTTGCCCTTGTTGAACCCCTAGAATTAGTTTGAATACATTGGGCTTTTAGGACGAGGGGTTCATCACATTTGGTGCCCAACGTGGAGCATCGTTAATCCGGCACATTCTGGATTAGCGAGGGCAGCATTGGTTTTTGTGTTTTGGACACTTGGAATTGGAAAGTCCTGTGCGGGAGTGTTTATTTATAGCGTAAGCTGTGTGTTGTGCTGTGGTTGGGTAGGATGTTGGATGAGGTAGCATGTTGAAGGTTGGTTGGGTGTCTCGAGCACCTATCCAGGAGATTGGGTCTATGCTTACTGATGAACGGGCTCGAGGGAGCAATGAAGGCATTACACCTGGTACTAGGTCATCATGTGGCACAGGGAACAATTATAGTTGGGTGACGCGAGGCTCAGGGTACCAGATCATGAATAATTCTACAATGGAGCCCAACATGGCGGAAGGGAAAGCCTGGAAGTGAAGAAACTCTGCTGTTGAGGATGTTGTGGATCCGACGAGAGGATAAAAGGTGATGATAGCTGTCACAGTTTCCCGTTTTGGAAGCCGTTTTGGCCCCTTCACCGTTTTTGGCCAGGCATTCTGGATGCTAGTTAGGATCAAGGGGGGGATTCGTTTGGCGATGTCGAAGTGGTTTACAGGGCCTGGATCCTGGTAACAGGAAACAAGAAAGCCCTGGGTTACCTTAAATGGGGCTAGGCTAGCGACATGGTGTGTTGATAAAGGCACTGATATGCCGAAGGGAAGGGTCACCACAGATTGCTTTGCAAGTACATAGAGTGTGCTGCGGTACGTATAGTACTCCTGTTTGGTGAAGCCCCAGGTACCGGTGGAGTGCCACTCCAAACCTGTGCTTGGCAAGAATGAGGGGTATAGAGTATATGAGGAGACTGCCCAGGCCGTAGGCAGGCAACAATGAATTATAGGGCCGCTCAGAGAGAAAGAGCCTGCGTGTTTGGAAACACAGGTTCCGAGGGTTGTAAACGCTGGGGTTGATAGTCACGTCCCCATGAGTGTGGACAGCAATAGCGTGGCCGATCACTGTGGGATGTACATAACTGGTGAAAACGGTCAGGGTAATCAGCCCGAGAAGCCTGATAAGGTGGGATCTGGAACAGGCGAACCTGAAGAGGCCAAATCAGTAGGGGCATTCCTGGCAGATGCGAAAGGTGTCAGCATAGCATTATCCATGGGGGAGTGCATTGGCGGCGATGTGCTGAGTAGATGGAAAGGTTCATCTGCTGCTGGGCATACGTCTAGCCCTCGTATAATGGAAGGGAAGTGTCTAGCGCAGGAGGAGGGTTCGGGTGGCCGTGCAATGCAGCAGTGTGCGGTGTTGGTACTGGACAGCGTTGAGGCAGCAGCTGCTGCGTGGGATGGGTATAGGGAAAGGAGGAACGTGAAGCCAAGTGGGTGTGCCAGGAGCACTGTGAGACAGGAGCATGTACCAGAGTGTGGTAATGGGCACAAAGTGGGTGTTGAAAGGAAAAGAAAAGCTCGCAAAGGGGTGCAACACAGTCCAAAGAACAGAAACGGGGGCGGTTCAACAGCTGGAGCAGTGAACGATGCAAGGAAAGGGATTCGAAACTCCTCTGATAAGAAAAAGGTTAAGTTTGCTTGCATGACGGAGCCGCAGCCGCAGCCGCAAGTTGACACGTTGTCACTGGCTCTGGTCCGGTTGTTTGGGAATGTATAGTTGAGGTTCAGGATAACCTTGGAGAGACCATGTGTATAACATAAACTGTTTTGAGGTTTTTCTTTTTTTGTGTTCTGTCAGGCATATGTGACATTTCATGTCAGTTGGGTTTGTTACACCCGGCACGGGGGCAGTGAGTTTGTGAGCAGCTGTTAGGTGTATGTGTTGTGTTTGTTTGTGTTTGTTTTTTTGTTGTGTTTTCGTTTGAAGTGTGGGGTGGTTGTTTTGGTTGGGAAGAGTGGGTGTGTGGGAAGTGTGTTGGCGGTTGTTCATCGTTTTCGTGTTTAATTATGTTTGAGGGTTCATTGAGAATGGTTCATTGAGTTGGTTAAGTGAGGGGTGGGGTGGTGGAGTTAATGTGTGTGTTTGCGAGTGCGTGTGTGTGCGTTTTGGTGTGTTCGTTTTAGGGGGGATTGAATCTGAATGCAGTGCGCTGTTCGTTTTATGGTATTTTAAAATGCTGATTTATAGTTTTATTATTACGTTCTCGTAAGTTTTAGCTCTTTGTTGCGTGGGAGTTGTCACTTGCTTTAAAAGGCGACAGTGCTCATGTATTGTTGGGGCTGTCATTGTTTTCTCGGACATTTTCCGAGAAGATGATAAGAGCCACCTTGACCATTGTTGCTGTGATGTGTGGTTCGAACCTGGAATGTTTTTCCAGCGATTTTTTTTGAGAGGAAAAACTTGGTTGAGTGAGGACGTGTCATCGTGGAGGAGAGTTTTCGAATGGCAGTCGACCATTTTAGATCATAAACATCGCTGTTACGACTATTTGTTCATATGTATATGCTGATAGGGCATAACATGCAGAATAATGTTTGCCTGCATATTTAGTGGTGAACTGAATGCTGCCTAGCATCTACCCGGTTTTTGCGTGAAATAGCGTGATAACCTGACGTTTGGACTTCTGTTTCTGTCAGTGCAATTGACTTTAGTGTGGCCGACCACGCTAAAGGTAACATGTCGAGCACTGAAGCCCGCATCTTGTGCAAAAATGCTGACTATAAAGGGGTGAATGTTTTGATGTTGTTTCTAATTTCCCTGTGAGAAAAGGACCCTCGTTCAAGTGTATGATGCCGCATCAAGTCCATCAGAGCTTGCCCCATCGGAACTGTCTGGTTTAGAAGTGTTTCCTTAGAACCTTGTGCCCAGACAGATGTGAATTCTTGAAAATGTTCTGGAACAGTGCGAGCAAGTTTTAAAAATGTGCAAATTTGACTTTGAACTATGTATCACTGTTTAGTATAAGTCTGTAGAATTAAATGAAGCTCTTGGTGAGCATTGGGTGTAACGGGGAGTGCAGTATCGTAAACTAAAGAGGGAAGAGATGAAAGTTAGAACACCGCAGGCAGTTGTACTGTGCGTTGGTGAGAGGTAGGTAGCAACCCATCTCTTGTGCGGTTGTGCAACACTTAAGCACCTGTTGCTTGTGCCAGGTGGTGTCTGAAGTACGCCTTATGTGGGCCAGGCCACAGGGGTTACTGTGATCCCCTTCCTGGGCGAATTAGATGGATCACCCGACGCTTGGGTGCGTTAGTGTCATAGAAGTATTTGGCAGCCTGGGACTCCGTAAATGTGGACCAGCCATGGGCAGCAAGCTGCCCCTCTCAAAGTAATGCTCACATAGTGACTGGCTGTGCTTCGTCTAATGATGTTGCTGAGAACTGTTAGTTCCCAAGCTCTGGAACCCTTTTACGGGAATGTACCCCAATTGTCTGGTTCGGGAGTTGTTGGTACTAGCCAGGTCTGTTTAGCTGGTAATATGATCTAATTATTTAATAAAAATACATTTTCTTCTGAACTTTAGTGTAAATTTTTTATATAAGGAAACTTTTTAAATAAGAAAATTACTTTATAAATAGGGAAATGTTTTAAATAAAAGAATTACTTTATAATGAAAGGGGAAATATGGGTGAAACAATTTATAATAATAACAAATATTTCCTAGTTTAAAATATTTCCTCTTTCATTATAAAGTTATTCTTTTATTTAAAAAGTTTCCTTATTTATAAAATAATTTTCTTATTTAAAAAGTTTCCTTATTTAAAAAGTTTAAACTAAAGTTGAGAAGCAAATGTATGTTTTAAATTTAGTTATCAGTCATATATCTCAACTGTATCCTGTATTAATCTAATTATTTTGCTTGAGGGGCCCCTCCAGCTTGCATATCGTTTTCCAATTTGAATTTGCTATGTTTTTTCAGCAGCTGCACCAGATTACCTGTTGATGTTTTACTGTTTTTTTGAGGTTGAAATAAATAAGATTTTTCTATTTTAGCTAGGCAAAATGTGTGTTGTTTTGAGTCAATGCGTGTCGCTCTAGACGATGCCCGAACCCCTGATGGGCTCCACCCTGTGATTCCCCTAGTGCAATACTAGAACTTGTCACATTTAATGCTTGAGGGAACCAAAATGTGACAAACCCCTTCTCCTAAGAGCCCAATGTATTCAAAATACTCTAGGGGTTCAACAGGGACAAGGTTCATCAGGGGGTCGGGCATCATCTAGAGGTCACATACATTGGTTCTGAAAATTAAACATTTACTCTACCAAAAACAGAATGACTAACTTCACTCAATATATGAACGCAAAACATCTTTAATGTATCCTAGAAAAAAACTCTTTCATAAGAAAACATATCACCGGTGCAGTGGCAAGTAACACACTAAAAATGGAACACGTATATCGAAATATATATACATTGCAAAGAAACACTATTAATCAACAGACTAGTCAAGAGGGGTGCCGCCGGACTACCACCTGGGCAGCATTAACCTCCTAATGGACGCAGCCAGTGAGCAAATATCTCTACTGAGCCTTTTGAGGGTACGGTCCATAAAAGAATTATGGTGCTGGGAGCTTCCACCTCTCTACTCGCTGATGCATGGGCCACAGCCTGTCCCTGTGCAGTGTTCTTCTTGAGGGACAGGGTGAGTAACCAGCGTCTAGGATGCTCTCTTCGTAAACACGGGCTTTTAAATATTCCTTATGTCTTTAACGCAAGCCAACAACCTCCCAGTCTCAGGTGAGGTACGCTCAGATGCAGGCCCTCCAAACTCACATGGCACGACCGACAAACCGGTCAATGCGACATAACAGTGTTGCGGCCTTTCCATTCAGGGTGCACAGCATGGCCGCCCACGTTGTCATCAGCTATTCCCCTCTTATTTAAAACAACACACACCTCGACATACAACAACAATTTTACAGTCATTACTCACAGAACTATCTGTCAACATACTACCTTAACATTTATCTTATCTTAAAAAATATAAAGTTGATGTCACAACAACAACAGTTCAACAGTTCTTCAGAAAACAAAGACTGTTCATCACTGTTTCTGGCACAAGGGGCTTTCAGAAGAAAACAAAGTACATCAATGCTTGTGGACGTGGCGTATTTTGAGCAGGGGTTTTCGCAAAACCGTTCATCAGCGAACGATGCACTCGGCCGAGGTGGTCTCCTCCTCGCGGGAAATAAAAAACAAAGTCACTCACCCTTTATGTTGTCATTTTATTTATTATTTATTAATTTTTTTGTTAATTATTATTTATTTTTCATTTTTATTTAATAATTATTATTTATTGTATTCCAGGGTTTTTGTGTCACGTCCTTTTCTCTTATAAATATCCGTTCATTGTTCTCCAAGACCCGTACCCTGTGTTTCTATTTTTCTATTTTTACTTTTCACTCAATTTTTTGCTCTATTCCCTCTGTATATCTATATTTTCTTGTCCATTTTTGTCCAGTATGCCTGTTCTCTCTCTGTCTTATGTTGCTATCCTTAGTGATTCTATGTTGAAGTATTTCCCCACACGTGTCCCAGTTAACTCCTTCCACTCCCTGTTTTTTCTCTCTCCTAGTGGTTGCACCTTTTCCGACAACCCAACACTCTCGACATCCCAGCATTAAACATCTCGTCATTCACATAGGTACAAACAACATCTCGTCTTCACTTAACAGTCCAGAAACTGCCATTCACTCCCTTATACAACAACTCACCACTATCTTCTCCACCAACAAAGACATCGAAGTCAATTTATCTTCAGTTTTGCCACGCCACATAAATTTCCACAGACCCTTACATTCACAGAACACCTCACGACTTAACAAAAACATTTCACACTTCAATAAATTAGCACAGATTCTATCCAGCACCTCTAAACGTTTTCACTTTCCTCAAAACTGTCCACTCTCTCCTAGTCACATTTGCAGGGATGGGCTACATCTGTCACACAAAGGTTTGGATCTGGTTTCACACAACTTACTTAGATATTGTCAACCTCTCGCCACACTCAACCTTATCTCCAACACTACACAAGACACTGACAATCATGCACCACACAACATCTCCGACTACACCCCTTCACCATCTGATTCACCAGTTCATATCTCAACAACTTCAGCTTCAGTCTTCCACCCCTTCAGCGAACACATACATTTACTCCCACCATCTACACATTAACTTCCAATGACACAACCCCACCCACCATTCACGATGTCCCTTCTTCCCCAACACTCTCCCCCATTAACCAAATTCTCACACCTACACCTTCACCAGTATGCTTGACACACTTTCACGCCCACTTTCTATCTCGGACACTTCCGCCAGACCACGCACATATAACACACGAACTCCACAAAACTACGATCAACACAAAACAGATGAATAACAGCCAACCACCCTCCTGCTTTTTTTCAGCTCTGAAAGCTTTGTGACAAATTCTGTTCGTACCATGCTCACAAAATCACCTTTTCCCATTACTTTACTCCTGGCATAATCCCCAAAGGTTTGGTCTCTGCCCCCAGCATCCAATTAGGTCCCTTACCCTCTGCCACTCTGTCGCAAATTCATTCCACTGTTTCTGACTCTACCCGTAGCAGCCTTCCTATCCTTAGTAACCATTGCTCCAGCAATTGCACAAGCCTCTTTCAGTCCATCATCCAACATGACTCTCTTCCCTCTCTTAATCCCCCGGATATTGATGCTCTTCATACTTTCATTTGCAAAAAACTTGATTTTCTCTATTCCAAAAAATGTAATAAATTTCAGAGAGACCGTATTTCCTTCCCTAATAAATCCCACTTTCTGTCTAATCCGTTATCCGCCTATTTTCTGAACTCCCTGTCTAAAAACGATCCACCTCCCTCCACCAGCTCCAGCTCCTCTACTCTTGGCACAACCGCGGTTATTAATCTATCAACCACTAAACTTTCGTTTCTCGAGATCAGAACCCTGTCCAAAGGCCTTTCCTTCTGTCCCACTCCCAATACTATTGACACTTTTGATATCATTTCCTCTGTCGATAACTTCAGCCGTGCCCTCAGATCCGTCTATACTTCTGCATGAATCCTTCCAATTCTACTTCCGCTACCAACTCAACCTTCCATATTCCCAGCGAGTGGACCCCTCCTCATGACATCAATCTTGAACTTGATATTTACATCAAGTCCATACAAAATGACATCCTCTCCATCACTAAAAATATTAGAAAAACCTCTTCCTAACCTCACCAATAACGAATTCCTTTGTATCAAACGCCTTAGCAATAACCCTGTTATTACAATTAAACCAACAGATAAAGGGGGTGCTATTGTTGTCATGAACACCTCTGACTAGATAACGAAGCTAACAGACAACTCTCTGATATTACGTTCTACAAGAAACTAACCTTCGATCCTACTGACACGTTCAAAACCATACTTCAAAATACCCTCTCTCAGCTTGAACCCTCTTCCGAAATCGATAACAAAACCCGCCTCTTCCTCCTTCCTAAATTCAGTTCTCCTGGTCGTTTCTACCTTCTTCCCAAGATTCATAAACCAGGCAATCCCGGCCGTCCGATCATCTCTTGTAACAACACACCCTGTGAGCCACTATCTGCTTATGTCGACCACCACATATGCCACATCCCACCCAGTCTTCCTTCCTATATCAAAGACATTAACGATTTTCTCTCCCATATCCAGCGCCCTAACGACTCTAACTACGATTTCAAGAACGTCTTTCTCTGCATGCTTGATGTCTCTTCCCTCTACACTAACATTCCTCATGATGATGGGGTTAAAGCTGTGTGCAACAGTCTCAAGGCTAGCAAACCTTTCCAAGTTCCTTCTACTGACACTATCTGTCTTCTTCTTCGGACCATCCTCACCTCCAATTTCTTCACTTTTAACAATGAGTATTACATCCAGACCAGTGGCACTGCTATGGGCTCCAAAATGGCTCCCAACCATGCTAACATTTTTATGGGGGAGGTGGAAACCAAACTACTTTCCACGTCTCCCTTGAAGCCGTTGGTCTGGCTGGGATATATTGATGATGTTTTCCTGATCTGGCCACGCAACGAAGACTCACTCTTATCTTTTATTACCCATACCAACTCCATCCACCCCTCCATCAAGTTTTCTCACAATTACTCTATCAGGACAGTTTCTTTTTTGGATGTCTCTATCTGTATCACTAACAATAGATTGTCTAGTAATCTCTATAAGAAGCCCACTGACCAACACCATTACTTACACTATGACAGCTGCTATCCGCGCCATTGCAAGGATAACATCCCATTAGGTCGGTTAATTCGCATCCATAGAATATGCACTAATCAGTCTGACAAGGACTTCCATGCTAATGCCCTTACCCACTCCCTAAAAGCAAGAGGCTACCCCAAATCTGTCATACGCGCTTCTATCTATAAACATCGCAATTCCTGTTCTAACAACAACCCCAAACCTTCCCCAGCCATGACAACACGTACATTAGTTCTTCCTTATCATCCAACCCCTCAATAGTATTAAAAATGTGCTAAGGAAACATCAACATATTATTGACAACTCTCTGCTTCTCCACTCCATTCTACCAGAACCACCAAGAGTTTCTTTTAAACGGACATTTAATTTTAAAGATATTCTGGTCCATGCTGCTATTACCAAACCACGCACTTCCACTAAGGGATGTTCTCCTTGCAATGCAAAGCATTGTGGCGTTTGCCATTTTCTTAACCCTGCTACCTCCATTTCCAGCAGTGCTTCCTCGTTTACTTTCAAGATCCACCAGAAACAGACCTGCACTTCTCACAACTTAATTTACCTGTTACATTGTAAAGTATGCCAGAAACAGTACGTTGGAGACACAGGCAATACCTTACGCTCCAGATTTGCCGGGCATAAGTTCGATATCCTTAGCAATGCTGACACCCCTGTCGCTAAACACTTTAATTCCCCTGGTCACTCTTTATAGGCCATCAGCCTTTATATGCTTCGTAGTAACTTCCATAACAAAAAAGAAAGATAGCAATTCGAGTCTTTTCTTATTTGGAAATTTAATTCCCTCATCCCTAATGGCATTAACCTTAGCAAAGGCACCATTCCCTCATTACCTTTCCCATATTCCTCTTCAACTTCAGCTATTCTCTAATTTGTTGTAGGCTCTCTGGGCCCTTTTCTTTTTCTTTATCTTTTCTCAGTTTTAATGTTCTGTCATATCTTTCTACTTCTATGTTCATTTTGTGTCCGTCCCTGTAGTTTTTTTTGTAGGATCTCTGTTTTATTTTAGTGACCTTTTTATGCGATACTATTTTACAGGGTGACTAGCTTTGTCAAAAAAATTGTGTAACCGAGAACAGTCAGGGATTTTTTTTCCCCAGGAAATTTTACGAAATCGTTTTGCTAGACACCCTATCATTCCTAAACTTTTTTATAATTTTAATTTTGTATGTTATCCTATTGCATTTTTTTCGTCGCCCTCTATTTTACCTCCTATTTGTCCTCCTTCCTGGCCTATCCCAACACGTCTTCAAATTCCTCTTCTATTTTTTCAGCCAATACCGTCTTACTGTTCCCTATGCCAACTATATATAAAGGCGTCCTTTAATACTTTTTTCATGAATCAGCTCTACTTTTTTCATGAATCACCTCTACTCCTTTTCAGGTATCATTTCATTATTCTTATTTCACGGTGCGCCCTTTTCAGGGCGATATTCTCCTTCTGTTATGTCTTATGTACTGGTCCCTGGCGTTGGAATTAATATTCCCGTAAACCAGTACATCAAGACGCTCATTATCCTTCTGGGTCCCTGGCTTTGGGATTAAGTTCCTCGCAAACCTAACTAAGGACATCTTTTCATATCATCTATTATTATTCTAATCATTCATGAGTCGGTCCCTGGCATAGAATTAATTTTCTCGCAAACCTGACTTGTTCTTTTTTCTTAAGGCTAGGTGCGTTTTTCTTAGGACGGCTTCTTTAGCACACACCTAGCTACGAGGTTATTCTCCCCCCCCCCCGTCCCCCGGGGTTCTACACAACTATATTTTAAGAATACGATGGTTTCGTCCAAAGTATCAACGCTGAAGTCGGCAACGGTGTCTTTGCTGGCGCCTGACGGTAAAAGTGTGTCCTGCGAAAGGGCCTACAGGGATGCTTGTTTAGATCCTAGGTTTGCTGCATTTGACCTAGTATTTAATGAAATGCTGGAATCTCTCAGGAATGACATAAACACCAAGTACAATGCACTGGAGGCGAAGGTCGACTCCTTACGGACAAGTTTTGACGAGAAATTCAATGGAATCAACACGGAAATTCAAAACTCTCGCGCAGACGTTATCAACAAGATAAATGATCTTAGAATAGCCTTTGAAAAATGTTCCGGGACTCCAAAGGCGGGAAGCTCCAAGGAAGATAATAAGGTAAGAGAAAATTTTCAACCTATCTCCATTGATAAAAAAGTGCATGGACTGGAGTCCATGGAAACAAGTGATGAACATGACTGTTCGGCAAACGGTGGCAACAAAAGAAGCCATTCCGACGGAAGTGATGGGGAATTGGAAGACAGTGCCTGGCCAGTTGTTCGTAACAAAAAACCGAGAAGGGGGACGAGGACAGAAAATTCCCAGATTAAGGTAAGTGAAAAAAGAGCAATTTATATTCCTCCTATTATCGTTAGACATCACGGGAAACCGATTAAGGAAGTGCTAAATGAGATAAAAAATCACGTAACGTTAGACAAGATTACTGCACATACCAGACGCTCAGACACTATCAAGATAAAATGCCACAACGAGGACACACACAAAACCCTCATGTCAAGAATCAAAGCGAATGGCGTGCTTAAAATCCAGCATCATCAGCTCAAGTCTGAGAAGCTATTAAAATACGTTGTCCGTAATGTGGACATAACCTATGACATGGAAGATTTTTGCGCAGATCTTAGAAACGCTAACTACTTCCCCGATAAGTCAGTTAGACTTAAAAAAGCAAATGGTGCAGTTGAGATGCCAATGGTCCTAGTCCTCTTACAAAACACTGAGCATAATAAATCTTTCCTAAATTTAAAGCGCGTGGGTCCACTTGCTGTAACGGTTGAATTGTTTAGGGGCAACAAGAAGCCCTTACAATGTTACAATTGTTTACGTTTTGGGCACGTGTCCCAGGGCTGCACAGAGTCACCGCGTTGCAACAAGTGCGCGGGCGACCACCAGTCACGGGACTGCACAAATATAAAAGGTAAAGACCATCCTAAGTGTATTCGATGTGAAGGCCAGCACACATCGAGTTATAGTAAATGTCCCAAATACCCACAAGTTAAAAGGAATAAAACTTCCAAATAACTGAGGGAAGATCTTTCGCATCGATTGCCTCTGCTGACCACGACGAATTGATTAAAATTCAAAGGTATCTGGGTAACCTAATGAATATGTTAAAGGATAATGGCAAAGCGATGCCGCAGACCACTCAAACTGAGACAAGAAAATAATTATGGATAGACAGCCCTACAAAGTTATAAATCAAGGTAAGCTACGTTGCACTATATGGAATGCGAGGGGCATCCCTCGCAAGTGTCATGAGTTCTACGATTTCCTCACAAGCTGGAACATCGATGTTGCCTTCCTGTGCGAAACCCATCTCAAACAGAGTAAGGCTTTCAATCTACCAGGGTACTATGTTTACCGGAAAGATAGGCCCCCTAAAAAAACTTCAGATCCAGCTTCTGGTGGGGTAGATATTGTTGTCAAAAAAGGTATTAATCACACTAAGACTGTCACACCTAACCTTTTCAATATGGAAGCAGTTTCCGTTGTCATCAAAGATGCTGATGTTAGAGAGGTGAAGTTTGCTTCCCTATACAACCCACCCAGGCACAAGTTAGACCCTCACGACTTAGATGAACTACTGTCTGGGCCCACTCCAGTCGTTATAGCGGGTGATCTGAATGCGAAACACCCACACTGGAACTCCAGATGCACTAATCAAAGTGGTTTGGTACTTAATAGGTAAATGGTAGATCAGATCGACACTTCGGTTATTGGCCCTCTTGAAGATACATACTACTGTGATCACTCACCCGCTAGTGACGTGCTCGACATTGCTGTTCTCAAGGGGTTTTTCAAACCCTACAATATTTTTACAGTAAATGCCTTATCACCTACCAGTTGCACTAAATTTTGAGTGGATAAATATCGACCTGAGAATAAATCTTCGTTATAAGCAAGACTGGAAATTTTTTAGAGAACTTATGAACGACAGTAACATTCCCTATCAGGATCCCGTCACCAGCAGTGACATTGACGAAAATGTCAAAAAGGTCACTCACTCCATCAAGATGGCTACAAATGCTAGTGCTACTCCGGTGGATTGCAAGCGGACAGACCACCTGGAACTTCCTCCCTCCAGCAGGCAACTCATCCACGAAAAAAACCACTTCAGAAGACTTTGGCAGCGTACCAGATTTCTCCACTTCAAGACGAAGTACAACAGGCTATCCCGCAGGGTAAGTGATCAGATTAAGGATTTAAGGAATCAAAGATGGAACGACAAAGTTAAAAGTCTGTCTGTCCAGGATAACTCTCTCTGAAGTATGGTCAGGGCCCTTAAAAGCAAAAGGACTATTGTTCTTCCTCCTTTGCTTACAGAGGATGGCGATTTCGTTAGCAATGACCAGGACATAGCAAAAATTATCGCCGATTCACTGAAGAGCCAATTCTCTACGCCCAAAGAGGATGATGTGGTCAATACTACTCGTGAGGTCAAAGACGTGTGTGATAGGTATGACCACACACAGCACGCTCTTTGCTCTCCTGATGTCATTGGCACCTCTGAGATATGGGACATCATAAAGCGCCTCAAAAGCAAAAAGGCAGCCGGCATCGACACCATTACCAACAGTGCTCTCAAGAATTTGCCTCCCAGTGTTATCTGCATCATCACCAAGGTCATGAATGACTGCTGGCTTAGCGGCCATTTCCCTAGTGCCTGGAAGGACTCAGTCATCATCACCATTCCTAAACCTGGACTGGATCCTGCTCTTCCCACAAGTTATAGGCCCATTAGCTTGTTGCCCATGCTTTCCAAGGTCTTTGAGCGCACTATACTCAAGAGGTTCAACGACTACTGCGAGGCAAACAACCTCATTCGTAGTGAGCGATTTGTCTTCCCTCCAGGCCACTCTTGTCAGCTTCAGTTATGGAGGCTCATTGCTGATTTAAACGGTCCTCTCAACCTCTCTATGTTTGGTGGCCTCATTTTCCTCGATTCCCAAAAGGCCTTTGATCAAGTCTGGCATGATGGGCTCATTTACAAAATGATTACCTACGGGTTCCCTGATGATCTAATTGCTCTGGTTCGCTCCTTCCTGTCAAAGAGGACTTTTCATGTTAAAGTTGGGGAGTGCTTGTCTGAACCCTGCGATGTTAATGCTGGTGTACCCCAAGGCTCTGTCTTGGGGCCAGCATTATTCAACTTCTTTATCCATGACTTTCCCAAGTTTACAAAGTGTAATCTTTACTTATTTGCTGACGACAGGTCCATCATGACCTGGGCACGAAACCCAGCACATGTCATCACTCGACTACAAAAAGCTTTACATCAGTGCGAGAGCTGGTTCACAAAGTGGCGATTAAAGCTGAATGTCAAAAAGTGCAAGGTCATGTTTATCGCTCGCAAATGCAAAAACCCTCCAAAGCCTCTCTTCTTATTTGGCAAGAAACTTGAGTGGGTAAAAAGCTACAAATATCTTGGTGTCATGATCGACTCCAAACTAAATTGGAACGACCAAGTCCAATACGCGCTCAACAAAGCAAAGAAAGCGAGGTTCAGTTTGATTGCACTTCTGGGGCGAAACAGCACTCTTGGTGTGGATAACAAACTCTTGATATACAAGGTTGTGATTCGTACTATCTTACTTCATGGAATGCCTGCTTGGGCTTTTATTTGCAAATCTAGGTGGAAGGATCTCCAGACCTTCCAAAATGTTGCTCTCCGGTCCATTGCCCAACTTGACAGAAGAGTTGCCAACAACCACTCTATCTATGAGGATCTGGGGATGACCCACATAGGCACCTTTGTCCAGACTCTTATGAAGAACATGCTACCCAAGATGGAGAATCATGAAAACACCCTGGTTTCTGGTATCCTGGACCACCCACTCGCTGTTAAGGGTCCCCTCAGGTTTCGAAGACCCTGCCATGTCCTGGATGTCTGCTTTGATGACGTTAACAAGGCCGTCTTCCCCAACTATTGGATCTTCTAGATCCTGCTGATTTTTGGGGACTCTATTCATCAATCCACAATCTGACTCGTCCCTTCTCGGGACTCATTCTCTGGAGGACTAAAGAGGTTCATCAGGCTTCTCTCCCAGTTCAGTGTACTTCCTCTGGTTTACTTTTTGGGCGAGCGTGCAAAGTGAGCTTGGCTCCTGGACCACTCGCGTCTTTCTTTTTCACTACACTGTTCGATTGTCGATTGTCGTACTTTTTTCATTACTGATCACGCTACTGCTGCTACTGCACGACGATTCTACCACTAGACGGACGACGGCGTACCTATTGCAGTCTGGACGTGCATCGGTGAAATCTCCAAGAGGACTAACAAGGTAGGACTTCTTTAAGTCTTTTAAACTGAGTCGTTCTGAGTAGGTGCGTCCTTTTAAGGATGGCAAAACCCATCACCACACCTGCTTCATGATGACATCAGGCGCTGCGTGAAAATCTCCTACATGTACTGTTAAGTTTGCTGATGGTAAAGTGTTCCTTGTGAACTGGCATACAAAGATGCTTGTAAGGATCCGAGATTTCTGGCATTTGACATTATTATTAACGGATAACTTGAGGCATTACGTACTGAACTGAACACCAAGAGGAGGCAATTTTCTTTCATACTTTGGATGACCTTTGTGGGTACATCAGGCTTCTTTTCTAGTTCAGTGTATTTCCCTTGGAATATGATTATGAAGGGTGAGATTATGGAAGCTATGCTTCAAGTTCCACTCGAATACCGATACACTACACTGTTCGATTGTCGATTGTCGACTTCCCGAATCGTTCAACTCTGCTGCTATCATCTCACCTGCTGCTGCTACTGCACGACGATTCTACCACTCGACGGACGACGACATACCTATTGCAGTCTGGACGACTTTCAGTACATCGGTGGATTTTCCAAGAAGACTAAAATGGTAGGACTTTTCTGAGTCATTTAAACTGAGTCGTTTTGAGTAGGTGCGTCCTTCTAAGGACGGCAAAACCCAGCACCACACCTGCTTCATATGACATCAGGCACTGTTAAGTATGCTGATGGTAAAGTGTTACCTTGTGACCTGGCCTACAAAGATGCGTGTAAGGATCCGAGATTTCTGGCATTTGACATTATTATTAACGGACAACTTGAGTTATTACGTACTGAGCTGAACAAGAAATATCTTGAGTTAGAATCAAGGGTGAAAGCACTGTCTAAGGAACTTGGTAGCAAAATTGTTAGTTTAAAAAGTGATATTCAGAGTGCTAGTTTAGAGACTGCCAATGGCTTTGCTAACCTTGGCAATATTATCAAGGAGTTTATGGGTTCTCCCATTACTTCTGATGCGCCCATGATAGCAGTAAATCCTGATCCAACACACAATAATGAAAATGTTTCTACTTGCCTGGAAGCAGTCAACGAAGGAAATTCCTCACTACAAACTAGCGTCAAAAGAAGGCACGAAAATGATTCTGCTGACAGTGATGGAGGTAACTGGCGTATTGCGCAGAATAAAAGAAACAAAGATGGTGTTAGGATAGATAACATTCAGTCTACTGTCGATATCAAAAATGGTGTCTCTGTAGCCCTACGAGGTAACAAAGCTAAGTTTGGTTATGCCCAAAGCAATGTCACCCATGGAAAGGGAGTTATTTACATTCCTCCGATTATTATTCGTCATCACGGAAAACAAATCAAGGAAGTTCTAGAGGAAATCACAAAACATGTGTCTTTAGATAAAATCATCTGCCACACTGGTCGTAAGGACACCATTAAAATTAAGTGTCTTGATGAGGACACGCACAAAATTCTATTATCTGGAGTAAAGAGTAACGATGTGCTAAAAATCCAGCATCATCAGCTCAAATCAGAAAAGCTGCTGAAATATGTTGTCCGAAATGTTGACACAACGCATGACTGGAAGACTTTTGTGATGACCTCAGGAGGGCAAATTATTACCCAGAAAAGGCAATCAGGTTGAAAAAGGCAAATGGTTCCGTTGAAATGCCACTGGTGTTGGTTTTACTCCAAAACACTGAGCATAATAAGTGCTTTTTGAGTTTAAAGCGTGTCGGTCCTCTTGCTGTTACTGTAGAATTATTTAGAGGCAACAAAAGGCCCTTACAGTGTTACAACTGTTTACGTTTTGGGCACGTCTCCCAAGGTTGCACCGAATCGCCTAGATGCAACAAGTGTGCAGGTGACCATCAGTCGAGGGACTGTGCTAATGTAAAGGGTAAAGACCCCCCTAAATGTATTCGTTGTGATGGTCAGCATACTTCAAGTTACACCAAGTGTCCGAAATATCCCCAAGTCAAAAGGATCAAAAGCACCAAAGTGGTTGATGGCAGAACCTATGCTTCAGTCGCATCCAGCTCTTCTCATTCAGATGCGGTCGATTCAATCCAATTGCGCAGCATTTATAGGAGTCTGGGAAACTTTCTAAACCTCTGTAAGGAAAGTGGCAACGTACTGCCACAGGTTGCGTACCACCAAATCAAGAACTGATCATGGACAGACACCACTACAGAACAATTACCTATGGAAAGCTTCGTTGCAATATATGGAAAGCCAGGGGAATCTATCGGAAGCGCATCGAATATTACAATTTCTTCATAAATTGGAATATTGACACAGCTTTTGTGTGTGAGACACACCTGAAATTAACCCAAGCTTTTAACTTGCCGGGTTATCATGTTTATTGAAAGGATCGGCCTCTGGGTAACAACGCCAGTCAAGCATTTGGTGGAGCAGCTATCATTGTCAAAGATGGCATGGATCATCGTGAGACTGTCACTCCGAATTATGTAGGAATGGAAGCTGTTTCCGTGATAATAAATGACGCCGACACAGGTGAAATTAAATTCAGCTCTCTGTATAATTCACCTAGGCACAAGCTTGGACCGTGCGAGCTTGATAAGCTGCTCTCTGGGCCCATTCCAGTGGTTATGGCGGGAGACTTTAATGCTAAGCACCCTGCATGGAATTCCAAATGCTCCAACCAAAATGGCAATATCCTCTATGGATATACTGTAAACGAGATTGACACCTTTGTTGCAGGACCCCTTGATGACACGTACTACTGCGACCATTCTCCTGTCAGCGACGTGCTGGACGTTGTAGTTCTTAAAGGATTCTTTAAGCCCTATAATAAATTCACAGTCGACGACTTATCCTCTGACCACCGTCCAGTGATGCTTATCTTTGAGGGCTTGAACATCGATGTTAAGATTGGGCTTCGCTCCAAACAAGACTGGAAACTCTTCAGGGATATCCTTAGAGAAAACAGCATATAAGGAGGTTATTGACAACGAGGATATTAATGCAAATATCAGTTCTATTACTCGTGTTATCAATGATGCTACAGCTTCCAGTACTTTCATTACAGATCGAAAGCGTCCTGAACATCTCGACCTCCCTACTTACATCAGGCGTCTCATACTTGAAAGAAATTCCTATAGAAGGTTATGGCAGCGTAAACGACTTCCCTTCTTCAAGACGAAATACAACAGGCTAGCTCGCAAGGTCCAGGAAGAGGTTAAATCATTACGTAATCAAAGATGGAGCGAAAAGCTAAAGTTCCTGTCAGTCCAGGACAACTCGCTCTGGGGTACTGTAAGGGCTCTAAAAGGAAACAGACCAATCAACTTACCACCGCTGCTTACCGCAAATGGCAATACTGTCACGGGTGACCAAGATAAAGCTCAACTGATCGCCGAATCCCTGGTTAAACAATTTACCACTCCTGGTGAGCACAATCCGGATAATTTCCCAAATATTCGTCTTGTCAACGATGGATGTATCGCATACGAGCTCACTCATCTTATTTCTACCTGTGAGGAAACTATTGGTGTTCACGAAATCTCCAAAGTCATCAAGCATCTTAAAAGCAGGAAAGCAGCAGGTATCGATTCCATCACTAATAGCACTCTCAAGAACTTACCTCCTAATGTTGTTGCGACTATTACCAGGGCAATGAATGACTGCTGGAGACATGGTTACTTTCCTGTCAAGTGGAAAGAGCCTGTAATCGTTACCATACCGAAGCCTGGTCTAAACCCTGCTCTCCCTGTCAGCTATAGGCCTATAAGCTTGTTACCTATGCTATCAAAAGTGTTTGAACGCATCATTCTTAAGAGATTTAACGACTTCTGTGTGGCTAACAACCTTGTTCGTGAAGAGCAATTCGGCTTTCGACCAGGTCACTCCTGCCAACTTCAGATCTGGAGGCTTGTTGCAGATTTAAACACTCCTCTTAACTGCGCTAAATATGGTGGTCTTGTGTTTTTGGATGTCCGAAAAGCTTTTGATCAGGTTTGGCACGAAGGCCTAATACACAAAATGATTACTTGTGGATTTGCAGACGATCTTATTGCCTTGATTAGATCCTTTCTGTCGAACAGGATATTTCGTGTAAAGGTTGGCTGTTCCATGTCAAACCCATGTGACGTCAAAGGTGGTGTTCCCCAGGGTTCCGTTCTTGGCTCTGCACTGTTCAACTTTTTCATCCATGACTTCCCAATATTTACAAGATGCAAGCTGTATCTGTTCGCTGATGATGCGTCCATCATGACCACTGCTCGCGTTCCCGCTCATGTCATATCTCGATTGCAGAATGCCTTACATACGTGCGAGAAATGGTTTGCTAAGTGGAGACTGAATCTAAATGTTGACAAATGCAAGGCAATGTTCATTACAAAGAAACTTCGGAAACCCCCGAGTCCTCTCTTCCTTTCTGGTAGAGAGCTCGAATGGGTAGAACATTACAAATACCTCGGAGTGGTGATAGATGCCAAGATAAATTGGGGCGACCATGTCTCCTACGCCATCAACAAGGCAAAGAAGGCAAAGAACTGTCTGGTAGCTTTCTGGGGTGAAACAGCGCGCTTGGATTGGACTGCAAACTATTGCTGTATAGGACGGTAATCCAAACCATCTTGCTTTATGGTATGCCCGCATGGGCTACAATATGTAAGTCCAGATGGAAGGACCTCCAAACTTTCCAAAACGTTACCTTGAGGAACATTGCTCAACTTGACAAGAGAGTTGCAACAAATACTTCTATTGCCGACGATTTTGAGATACCTCCCATTGGGAATTACGTCCAGGAATTGATGAAAAAGCTGCTTCCGAAGATGAAGGACCATCCCAATCCTCTGGTTGCAGGTATTCTTGAGCACCCGCTTAACTTCAGAAGCCTTCTTAGACATCGCAGGCCGCGTCACCTGCTGGACATCAATTTCGACGACATCCAAAAGGCGATGTTTCCCGAATATTGGATGTTTCCCGAATATTGGACCACTCGTTTCATTTTACCTGCACTGTTCGATTGTCGATTGTACTTTTTTCATAACTTCAGGATAATTCTCTAATATTCTAATTGCCTTTAGAAAATTATCCTTTTTGCTTTGATAAAGGATAGTCTCTATCCGAAATATCAGCTTTTTATTTGATTTTATATTTCTAGTTTTATTTTTATTTTATTTATTATTTATTAATTTTTTTGCTAATTCTTATTTATTTTTCATTTTTATTGAATAACTAGAAGAGGTACCCGGCGTTGCCCGGGATAATTACACTTGCACAAACTTTTCCTTTCATTGTTAGTCATGAGATATTGATTGTTGGTCCATGCAGAGCGTTTGTGAATTGCGTGTTGATACCATTGTTGATACCTATTGTTGTACAAACTTTGCCTTGCATTGTTGGTCATGAGATATTTCTCATTAATATGCCTTGCCATAACCATGAATATCGATTTTTTATCGATATTTATTATTTTTCCGAAATCTGAGGTAGACAGTGACCTTCCTCATGCTTTGAAGGTCATGTATGCGAAATTTTATCAAGATCGGAATAAAACTGTAGATTTGTATAAAAAACATACACACAGACCCACAGACCCACAGACGCACAGACCCACAAACATCCTTCTTTATATATATAGATAGATTATTATTTAATGTATTCCAGGGTTTTTGTGTCTCGTCCTTTTCTCTTATAATTATCCGTTTATGTTGTCATCTAATAGAGACTGGTCATGGGCTTTCCTACCCAACGCTTTACCTTGCTCGCAGTCATGGGCTTCCAAACACCGACGCTACTGCCAGGGCTCACAGCTCTCGAACGTCCTCCACAATTTCAGGTTAATAATTTCATCGAAAGGAAACTCAAAAGAGTCAAAACATTCCACCAGACATTATAAAATAAACCGACTGCAGTTCAGCACATCAATGGAAAAGTGAGCATCAATAACAGCAGCCAATTGCTGATATGCAGTCTTAGCTGCCGCCATTCGAAAACTCCAACTGTCCTGTTTTCCACGTCCTTGCTCCACGGATGTTTTTTCATAAAAAAAAATACACGCTATGACAACCATTTCAAGAACATTTTCTAACTACGTCATAGCAATTAGATAAGAGGCTGTCATCAACTTCTCAGAAAAACTCTGAGAAAAAATAACAGCCCCAACAATGCATGGATACTGCCGCTTTTTTCACAAGTGACAATGAGCATGCAAACAAGCTCTAAAACTAGGATCCGAACAACAATCATAAAACAGAAATAAACTTTATTATAATAAGGACCCAAGAAAACACTGTGCAATGCACGTGGAACAAAAATAAAAAGAATAATTCACAAATAAACAACACCAACAAGACCCAACAGCACCCCCACACAAACCCACGAATACGCAAACGCGCACTCGCACAACAACCAATGCCATTCACCCACACTTAAACAAAACTCGAGAGCGAAGGCCAAAACGGAAACACTACCCTTACGAAAACTTTTATAAACTCAACCAACAATACGTAACACTCACACTGCCCCCATGCACGTGCAAACGTGCACCTAACTAAACAACCTAACGCGTTTCTCTCATCAATCGCACACCGATAGTCTGAAACCACAAAACGCAACAAAACAAGAAACTACTCTACACTCACTCCGAAACAAAACCACAAACACAAACACCCTGAACAGCTGGTCGTAACACACCCAACTGACATGGAATGTCACATACGCCCGGCAGAAGACAAACAAAACATAAACTTTGACTGTTTATGTTACTATGAAAGCCACTATTGACCGTTTCGATAACAAAACAACGCATCACAGGAAATCACGTGATCGACCCTACGAAGCCCTTACTAACTTCCGTTTCAGAGAGAGCATCAAAGGATTTAATGTAGTTACTACAGACAGTGTAGTTTAAATTACAAGTGTTAGGCAATTTTTCTGTTTAAATTATGTCAAGCACATATTTTAAAAGTTTAACCGGCGTAGCCAGCGAACGATATAAGCAGAAATTAATGTTTGAAGGGCAATTCATTCTCCCTATTGCTCGTTCAACATGGACAAGTACACTTGACATTTTACTCGAAATTGTAACATCATCGCCATCTAACTGTTTTTTACTTTTAGTACTAGCAGGTATAATTAATTTCACAGACTTTGCAGCTAGAAGTTCAGATATTTGAAAGCCTCTGTCGGCTAATACAACATCTCGTTCTAGTAAATGTAGCAGTCCACTCTCTCTGGTTAAAACTTTGTCACTTACTCTGCCCTCCCCATGCTTTAGATATGAAACTTGTATGACCGTTCGGTGCAATAGCAACCAAAAATTTAACCAATGAATTTTTCACTTCTCGCCGTGAGGGCCATTTAACCAAAGATGTCAAAGTAGCATGCAAAACATCCAACCATTCATGGAATATCACACAAACAGTTGACGGGGAAATATCAAATCGATGGGCAAGATAATATCATGTGTTAGCAACCCTAGCCTCAATTTCATTAACACTAATAAAAGTTGTTCACTCATTGTGAGGTGAGTAACTGTCATTGGCTTCCAAGTAACCAATTATGAAATTGAAAATGTTTACATCATCGACCCCTGTATAAAATTTCACTAAATGGTCATCTTTCAGAATGGCATCAGTTTCCTTTTCTGACGTAGATTTCCTCGTGAGATTTGGGCAGCTAACTTCTACTCCAAGTCTTTCTTTTCATGTTGGAGTGTTTCCAACTGGTTCTGTTCAATTTCAGATTCTAACATGACTTCCACTGAATCAGCTTCATGAATTTCTCTGTCGGTGATGGCTTCTTCAGTAACGTTGGTGGATTCGTTACAGACCCCTTCGGTAACGCTGCTGGGTTCGTTACAGGCTCCTTCAGTAACATTATTGGGTTTTTGACTGACTTCTTCAGAAACAATGCTGGTTTCACTGATATTGGCCATGAGTTCAGTGCTAACATTATCTATGAAAAACGAACAGTGGTCAGTGTTGCCCAGGAAAATTAGCCTACATCTTATAGCGCAATTATTATTTTTTTAGAAAAGTAAAACAAAAAAATGTTGAATATAAGGTTAGGAATTTATTTAGTAGAAGCTCTGGCAAGAAAGTATTGAAACATAAGACAAAATTTGTAAATGAAATAGCGATACTAATTTGAATGCTGATATAAATGCAAATATGCGTGATTAGATTGCATTTTTGGTGATTAACGATTAATTTTTTAGGGTGATAAACTATCATATCATGTAACTGAGAATATCAAAATATTTCTTCAGGTTAGAGTCATTAGATCAATCTCCTAGTCCAGACATGAATCCTAATTCAAAATTAATCTTTCAATACTTCTCCAAGTCTGTGCATATTTTATGTTTTTTCCAGTGCTTGTAGGGTTTGTAAATTTTTAATACTTATTTAGGATATACGATTTTTTAGTTTTTTATATTTGAAGTTAATATGATAATGAATAACTGTATTTTTTTTATTTATAATTGCAAAGCAAAAGTAAACAAAAGCAGGGATGGATGAAAGTACTTGATAAAGTAAACTCGTAGTTATGTTTTGATAACTGTAAATTATGCTGTTTTGCCAGGGGTTGTACATTACATTGTAGTACTAGCTGAAATCATTCAGTTAATAAACCCACCTGTTTGGAATCTTCATCGCTTGTTTAGTCTTTCGAATCGAGCAACCTTCTGTTCCACTTCCTTCTTTTCTTTTTCGTAATAATTGCATCTTTTAAAAATAAACGTGGAACCCAGTCAGGGCATCCTTGGATTACAAATAATGATTTATTATTCTAACTAAAGGTGCTAATATCAGCTACAAATAAGCGATTTCAAGCGAATAAATAAAATACCTGAAATAAAATGACGGGAGCAGAGCGTACTATGGGGAGTAGGGCTCCAGTCTTTACGCCCGACAGAAGCAGCCCAAGCTTTACAGCAGGCGTAGTCTTTTGGAAATGTAAACATACGAATCTGCGAAAGTAGATTAGTTCTGCTGCGCATGCTGCATCCCACGGCAGCACAACACGAGCCTGACTCCTTCCTTCGTGCTTTTTTTTATGAATAACATCGTTTTCCATTTCAAAACTATGCACTGAAATACAACACAACACACCACTACACAATACTGTTTAGCATGAAAAAATGGCGACGCCGGAAGTATGGCTGGGCTTCAGAGGACAATGGATGTCGCTGCCGCCATCTGCATAGAGCTTTCCACGCAAAAAGGTCAATACCATCAGAGGTCGCAAAAGCCCATACGGGCCTACTTTCGTCAAAGCACCGCAAGTATAAATCACTTCTGTTCTACATCTGGCAGAATGTTACAATTCCTAAACAGGGTGACACCCTTACATGAGCTACCTCCCCCACCCAGACCTTCTGCCAAGCATGTGTTCGAACATGTGCCTTCCACACGTGCCCCTTGCTATTCTTACTTTTCTGGCCCCCAAAGCACGCGCTGGGTTCTTTCTGATCTCCTTACTAACATCTTCGCGATGACACTCGGTGGGATTTTTTCATCCTCAAAATCTTTTCTTTATAAGCTTTTATTAACTTTGCTGTGTTAGTTGTTTAGGTCAAATCTTGTAATCAATATTAAACCAACTTTCCGACAAGCTAGGGAGCTGCAATTTGACACACTTATGCAGAATCGATGACAATTTATGATAAAGAAAAAAATTTTCAAATCGGTTCATTGGTTCGTGTTCTAATGGTACTAATTCATTACTACGAATTGATTGTTGTAACAATTGGACATTTCGTTATGGCGAGAGTAAATGTGTCTATTGTTTATTGTTGCAAAATTAAGCTGTATTGTTGCCACTAAATAAAACATTATAAAAG
>JAHWFO010031422.1:0-17168 GCA_023313115.1 Rhysida immarginata | reverse complement strand
ATGTTCTGATTTGTCATGTTCTGATTTGTCATGTTCTGAATTGTCCGGTTACCGACAACTCGGAACGTATGTTGATTGGGTAACGCACCGGACGCCATAGTTTTCACAAACTAGCGTGCCAGATATGGAGAAATTAATAGTTTTCGCAAACTAGCGTGCCAGATATGGAGAAATTAATAGTTTTCGTTACGTTTTTCATTTTAGTGTGCAAGTTTCTTAATTTTTGCTTATAAAATTGCATTATTTAAGTTTAAAAGTTGTGGTTTTTATTAGATCCGCTTTAAAATTAAGATTGAAGTGGCGAAGAGGAAAGGAAAGATATATTTTTCATAATAAAGTATTTAATATTTTACTGTTGTTCATAAAAATGTGAATCTCACAAAATAAAGTGATTTTTAATGATATAAGAGATAAATATTTCAAGGAATGTTAAAAAATTTTTAATTTATATAATTTCAAGGAATTTTTATTCAAGGGTCATTCGGGTACAACGAGCAAGATTTTTATCTTGAAAAATTTAAAACAAACCGTAAAACCAATAGTAAAAGTAGCAGTTAAGAAACACAAGGTATACAGGGTGTTTCAAAATTATGTACAATAAATTTAGTGACATATTCTTCAGGTCAAAAGAAGTCGAAAATGTTCTATAGCACTTTGTCTGGAAACGATTTATTTACGCGATACAGCCAACTAAACCCGTGGCTCCAAATTAAAGGAATTGTTCAAAGTGCCCGCCACCAGCTCGCAAGCACGCTTCGGCTCGTTGCATGAGCGACCGTCTGATGTCATGGAAGAGTTCGTCGCCAGCATTTCGAACGGTTTGGCATGCATTTTCAATTCGTTGTCGCAGATCCATAATGTTAGGAACTTCTGTGCTGTAGACGATCGTTTTCACATGACCACACAGAAAAAAGTCCAAGGGATTAAGGCCGGGTGATCTTGCAGGCCAGGCTACCGGTCCACCTCGACCTATCCACCGATTCGTGTATGCAGCATTAAGGTGTGCTCGCACAACATGGCTGAAATGTGCTGGAGCGCCATCATGCATGAACCACATGTTAGATCTTATCAAAAGAGGAACATCTTCCAGTAATTCTGGCAATGCAATCTGCAGAAACAAAAGATACGTTCGCCCAGTCAATCGTGGTAGCAAAACATAAGGGCCAATTAAGTTATATCCGGCAATTCCACACCAAATGTTCACGGAGAAACGCTCTTGATGCGCTCGAGCTCTGGTAACATGCGGGTTAGCATCTGCCCAATGGTGCTGGTTGTGAGAATTTACGATTCCTGTCCGGGCGAAGGTTGCTTCATCCGTGAAAAGTATCTGGCTGAGACAACTAGGGTCTGCAGCATGACGACGTTGTATCCATTGGCAAAATTTTTGTCGGTGTGGATAGTCCGTTGGGTTCAGTGCCTGAACCAGTTGCAAGTGGTATGGATGCAAAAACTGACGGTGAAGAATGCGCCAAACAGATGAGTGCGGAATGTGTGCCATAGAAGAAATACGACGGGTGCTTGTCTGTGGTTCATCATGTATGATGTCAATTATCACATCCTCCTCATGCGGAGAATGTGCTACAGGCCGCCCTTGTCCTGTTTGACGGCCAAAGGAACCACGCTCCCTCAAATTTCTGTCGACAGATACAAATGTTCGGTTATTTGGCAAAAGTCTATTTGGAAAGCGTTCTTGGTTGAGTCTTCTTGCTTCCACAGCATTTCCGTCCGCAAGACCATACATTAGGTGCATGTCGGTGTATTCACTGACATGCAATCGTAATGCATATGTCAAAGCACGCAAACGTTCTGAAATTGATATTCCTAGTGGATGTACAGTAGTGAAACTACAGTAATGGAAACAACCGTACACAACTAATGGAACAACTCTAAAGTAGGTTTAAATGGAACAAACCACTCAAACTAGTGTTGGGTTTAAACGCTAGAACTGCTAAAATATCGTCCGCTAACTACCTTGCTTCCTTACTCTATGATATTGGATTACTCGCAAACAAATCGTTTCCAGACAAAGTGCTATAGAACATTTTCGTCTTCTTTTGACCTGAAGAATATGTCACTAAATTTATTGTACATAATTTTGAAACTCCCTGTATATTCAAACGGAGAAAAACTTTGGAAGATGAAATTTAAAAACTTTATAGATAGTTTGTAGCGTCAAAATTTATTTTACAGTTATGATTTAATTGCTAAACATTGAAATGATGAACGAGGGTTGATGGCAAGCGTAGTTGTTCGCGCGAAAAGTTTTGCCAATTTTTTGTCTCTTAACTATTATTTTTGGTTCATATTTTTTATTTATTTGCAACTTGCAAACACGAGAAAGTGACGTTAGAACAATTCCACGATAAAAACAAAAACAATTCCAAGATAAAAAGAATTTAAAAGTGAATCTAGATTTTTTTCCTAAAACTAATCATCGATAATTGACACTTTTTTTTTCATCTTTTGCATTAGATGTCAAATTTTTATTTTTGTATAAATGTAAAATAAATATCGTCATCATCACGCTCAACCCTTTGCAATCCACTGCTGGATGACGGTCTTCTCTAAACGCTTCCATTCTTCTCTGTTTGAACCTTTGGATTTCCAGTTGACACCAACCACCTTCCTTATTTCGTCGAGCCACCTTGCATGGGGTCGTCCTCTTGGGCGTTTAATGTCACGAGGGTACCAATCCGGAATGACTGTGGTCCATCTCATGTCTTGTCTTCTAGCAATGTGACCAGCCCATTGCCATTTATAACGTTTGATCCGTTAGATGACGTCAATCACCTTCGTTTGGCTTCTTATCCAGCTGTTGCATTTTCGATCTCTTCTTGTAATTACCAGCATACATCTTTCCATGCTTCTCTGTGTTGTTTGTAGTCTTTGTGTTGTCCTCCTTGTTTCAGCTCCGTCCATGTTGTAAAGTCCATGTTTCAGCTCCGTAGGTGAGTGCTGGTAAAACACACTTTTCGTTTCAAGCTAAGTGGCATGTTGCTCTTCAAGATAATGTTATTCTTGCCAAAAGCACTCCATGCTGTTCTAATTCGTCTGTTACCTTCATTCAGAATGTTGCCATCCATAGTGATTTCTTGTCCCAGGTAAATGTAGCTCTGTACTTTCTCAATGACAATGCTGCCTGCCATGACCTTCTGTTTTGGAGCAAATACATTGAACATAACGTTTGTCTTCTGTGTGTTCAGTTTCAGTCCTACACGCCGGCTAGCCTCTGCTAGTTCTTGTAACATTTCCTCCAATTCAGAAGGACTATTACTGGTGAGAACGATGTCATCGGCAAAACGAAGTTGGTTAAGGAATTCACCGTTTATTTTAAGTCCTTTTTTGACCAGTTCAGTTCCTTGAAGACTTCCTCTAAAACTGCTGTGAAGAGTTTTGGTGAGAAGGCGTCTCCTTGTCTTACTCCTTTTCCAAGGTTGATCCTTGCTATTCCTTTATCCAGACGAATGGTAGCAGTCGCTTTACTAAATATCTTCTGGAGAATACTAATATAACTTCCAGCTATTCTCATTCTTTCCAGAGCTGTCATTACAGCATGTGTGAACAACGAGTCGAAAGCTTTCTCAAAGTCGATGAAGGCAAACCAAAGTGGCACTTCATATTCGTTGTGGCGTTCGATAAATTCTCTAATAACTTGAATGTGGTTGATCGTGCTATATCCGCTTCGAAAGCCCGATTCTTCTGTTGGTTGTGCTGAGTCTAGTGCTGAATCAAGTCTGTTCGTCACGACTTTACTGAAGATCTTATAAACAACTGACAAAAGGCTGATAGGGCAATAGTTCCGGATATTTTCTCGGTCTCTTTTTTTGAAAAATATAGCCATCATTGCATTATACCAATCATCTGGTTACGTCTGACATCTCAAGGCATTTCGTGAAAAAACTTGCCAGTAACTTGTTGAATTCTTCTCTTGCTTCCTTAATCAGGTCAATTGTAATTCCATCTTCTCCGGGGGGCTTTCCTTTCTTCATGGATTTAATAGCCTTGTCAACTTCGCCTTCCATAACCGGTGGCACTTCATCTTTTCCTTTTAGTTGGTCTGCTCTTTTTACGTCATTATCATCTTCACATTTGTAAAGTTTATTGTAAAAATCCTCCACAATTTCGATGATTTCATTTTCATTCTTCGTGATTGTGCCATTTGCTCTCTTGAGTGCAGATATTCCTCTTCTTCCAATACAGAGCTTTCTCTTCGCAGTTTTCAAACTCTTGTTATCTTCATCCGCCTTTTTGACAAGATTGCAGTTGAACTTCCGAACATATTCTGTGATGTGTTTCCGAACTATCTTGCAAAGCTCTGCATATTCTATTACTGATCTTGTATCTTCTCATTTTGTCTTCACTTCTCTTCGTTTCTTCATTAATTTCCTCGTTTCTTCTGTGAGTTTCGTCTGTGGTTTGAAAACTTGTTCTCCAGCTACTACTTCCGCTGCTTCTTAAGTGTTTAGTCAGTGTCCTGCTAATATCTGTGATATCATCTTCCTGGATGCCGCTCTGTAAGATTTCAAAGCGATTTCGCAGTTCTAGCTGGAATTCCGTTCTGCGTTCTTGCAGGCGTGCAACGTTGATGATCTTCTTTGTGATCCTGAAAAGCTTTCGTCTTTCTGTTTTCGTGTTTAGAACAAGCTTGCATCTTACCAGTCTGTGGTCGCTTCCAGTGTTGAAGTTGTTGAGAACAGTGCAGTCTTGGATCAAGTGCTTCGTATTTGCCAGAATGTAGTCTATTTCACTTGTTGCTCCATTTGGTCTTTTCCAAGTTCATTTACGCTGGCGTTTCTTCGTGAAAAATGAATTCATGACATATAGTTGTTCGTACGCTGTAAAATGTATATAGTTTACTAAATATAATCGCTTTGGTTAATGACTTTTAGTTTCCGTTTTTGCTGAAAAGGTGAAAAAATCAATTCTCGAACTTCTATCAGCTGATCAAATCACATTTATTATGAAAATTTAAACGTTAATGTGCGTCTTTTTTAGCCTCCTTTATCTAATATACAAATAAAAGCTTGGTAGTCTAATCATTAGCCATCTTTACAATTCTTCTTAATTAGCTAAAAAGTATCGTAAATTGTACCTCTGCTAATTCGATCGTTGGGAAAACATGGCCGACGGCTCGAGTTGTGGCCACTCTCCAGGCCATCCTAGGAGGTCTCCAATAGAAAGCACCTCCAGCTGATAATTTACGTTTTGTTAAAGCAGCTTTGCCATTTATTAAAAAATGAAAAATTTTGTAAAGCAAAGTTGTTTGAAATTACAAATAAAAAACTGAAGAAAGTGCATTGGTTGCTGTGTGAATGCAATTTTTCTCTTCGAAATGAACATAAGGGACATTTAATTAATCAATTATGCAATTAATAAAACTGACATAGAAGTTAAATCTCTGCTGCTACAGAAAAAAAACCTTTATCCAGAAAAGTTTTAAAACTTTGATAACATTATATAAAATATTTCATGTAACTAATAGTTCTAATGATATTTGCTGTTTCTAAAATTTTATAAATTAAATTTACAATTAAATTTTAATTTTACACCGTCAGTAGCATATGTTGTCCTATGACTTTCTACGATTATGAAATCTTTTGGTTTCCATTATTTCCAATTCAGTAATAAATAATCTACCTTTGTTTGATCCTAAATAAGAACTTTAATTTCATTCATAATTTAATGAAGGTAGATGAAATATGCACTGTCGGAAACTAAAACATAAAATCCGGAACGAATAAATAGACCTCTATTCCACATAAGAATTTTTAATTGACGGATACGTATTTCAGTAGCATTGCTGCCTTCTTCAGCATCCAACTATCGACCACGACTAGTAGAGGTAAACAGATAGTTGGATGCTGAAGAAGGCAGCAGTGCTACTGAAATGCGTATCCGTCAATTAAAAATTCTTATGTGGAAGAGTAGTCTACTTGTTCGTTCCGGTTTCGATGTTTGTCCACAGATTCTAGCATAATATTCTCCTTATGATAGAACATAAATTTTAATTTTTATCATCCTAATATTAGTATGAATAAAATATAAGTAATAATCGGAACACGTTCTAATGTTATCTTGTGAAAAACTTCTTTTTACGATTTTTCAAATTTTGTATATTTATTTTTTAAGTATTTTATTTGTAAACTCGACTTTCCAATAAAAGCCAATAATGGCCTCTGAAAATGCCAGACTTTCTTTGTATATTTCATCAAACATTACAATAAATTTTAATTATTATTGTTATTAAAGTTGAGTAAATCTATGAGAATAGATTCCAACTCCCATAAATGTAGTATGTGCTAAAGCTCTGGATATATTATGTAATATGTTAATGCTCTAAATGCCCTCTAGGTGCTGCCGATTGGAAGCACATACAATGCAGGAAAGCCTGTCTTGACCGGTTTCATTTTCTACTATTGTAGAGAAGACGAATGAGCAGGCCTTTATCTATCACGTAGGCCACGCCAGTTTACACGTGTTTTCAATCAGCCACCATCAACGATAGCATCATTCAAGGGAGAAGGAGTGGAATTCTACACAATCGTAGCTGTAGTGAATAGTCGGGCTCGTATTCACTTAACACATCTTAGGCTGCCACGTTAGGTTGAAAAATAGTATAGTGGACGACAGGATTTCGATTTAAATAATAATAAAAATTAGTACCAAAAGTCGCCAGGAATAAAATTTTGGCACTGCAAAAGTGTATAATTGTGAGTAGATAACAGCCCCAAATGGGTGCATACATAATGAGGTGGGCGTGGCCTATTCCAGCCAATCAGCGTGCAGTATTCGCACCACGTGACCCCCCACCTCCCCCCTACCTCTGCCTGACGTCACAGACGTTCAACCAATCCGTGTGCAGAAAGCGACTAACGTGACCAAATACCACCTCTCCCTTCGATTTCGTGTCACGTGACCACCCATCCCCCCTTCCTGACGTCACAGACGTTCAGCCAATCAGCGTGCAGAAGGCGCCTCACAGGGCGTTGGTCTTTTATTTGGGCGTTGCCCTTTTAATTTGGGCGTTGGTCCTTTATATTTGGGTGTTGGCTTTTAATTTGGGCGTTGGTCTTTTATTTTGATGTGGCCTGAAATAAAATTAATTTTATAAGCCTCTGATATACCCCTGGTGCTAAGCACCAGCACCAGGGTGGGAGATTAGAGGGGTCCTAATGCTCTCAGCAAAAGCCACTTAGGTGATTCTGGCTTACAAGTGAACACCTGTTGATTCGCTTAAATACCCTTCTTTCCGGCTAGGGGTTGGGGTACTGGCACACCTCGATTTTGATTACCTAATTACTAATTCACTATTGTTTCTCGGGTAACCAAATTTTTTCCAAGCTCTTTTTACAGTTTTCTAAAAAAAATGACTGCTGTTTCAAGATGTTTTGTTTTTTTTTTTTTTTAATTTTCAACTAATGGATACATTGTTTCAATTGACAGGTGTGCAGAGGAGTAGGGGCTAATACTGTCTAAAAAGGTGGGACTGCACAATCATATACCTGTTTATAAATAAATAAATAAATAAATACAGAGGTGTTCTTTACATAACTTAATTTAAATTTTGGTCATGGATGAGGCATTTTCTAACCCCGCTAATGCTGCCGGTTTTGGTGGTGTGAAAGGTTTAGCTAAACAAACAAATCATTCTAAAAAAGAGACACGTGAATGGTTAAGGGGCGTGAGAACTTATACGCTACATAAACCGGTGCGTCATCATTACCCACGTAATCGCATGCGTGTATATGCGCCATTTGAGCAATTTCAAGTGGACTTGGTTGATCTGACCAGTCTGTCAAAACAGAACGATGGTTATAAATTTCTACTGACCTGCATCGACGTTTTCTCGCACTATGCGTGGGTCATTCCTCTAAAAACGAAGAAGGGATTTGAACTTCAGAAAGCCTTTCAAAAAATTTTCACACTCGGCAGTGTTCCTGTAAAAGTGAACAGCGATAAAGGGAAGGAGTTTTTAAACAAACACGTTCAAGATTATTTTAAAGCACACGACATCGATTTCTTCACCACAGAATCAGATTTGAAAGCCGTTACGGTCGAACGATTCCACCGTACGTTAAAAACGAGGATGTTTAAGTTTTTTACATTTACCAACAAACACAGATACATCGACGTCTTACCGGATCTCGTGTTAAGCTACAACCACCGCAATCACAGAACCCTGGGTATGGCACCAGCTGATGTCAATGAACGAAATGCCCCAGCTCTATGGTTGAAACAACAGAGTAATTATACAGCAGCACCACAAACAAATCCAAGGTTGCAAGTTGGCGATTACGTACGTATTTCGAAAGTGAAAAACATATTTGATAAAGGCTATCTGCCAAACTGGACAGAGGAGGTGTTTGAGGTTTCAAAAATCATTTATAGAAAACCTGTTGTGTATAAAATTAAAGATTACGATGGGATTACGATGGCAGCGAGATCTCGGGTGTATTCTTCGATCAGGAGTTACAAAAGGTGAAAAAACCCGAAGTTTTTAACATTGAACAGATCATTCGCTGGCGCACGAGGCGTGGTGTTCGCGAAGCTTTTGTGAAATGGCAAGGTTACCCGGCCAGCATGAACAGTTGGGTGCGAGAGATAGATCTTTTAAATGCTTGACAAGGGGCGATTGACAGCAGTTGGGTCCGAGTACAGCCATCATGTATGAAGACACGGATTTTTATGTTACGCTACCATCAAATACACCTACGGGTGAACAAATTCATTCCAACACAACAGCTCATTTTATCACAAGACTGCCGAGGACGCTACGTTTCCAAGGGCGATGGGAGGTTGGTTTATCGGAAACATATATACCTGCCCTCTTCAAGAACATTACGACTGTAAACAACAATTTCGAAATAGGTTTCAAGGCTGATCGCATAGATGAACAAATCGATTTCAGCATTGTTGCACCAGTAAGAATTCCGACATTCCAGTCTTTCATAATCGAAGTTGAATTGGTGTTACAAACCTATTTGAAAGATGCTCTCATTTACCATAACCCTTCTTTAGACCAAAACGTCATTATGAGTTTGCCTCTGAATGTTGGGATACGCTTTAACACGCCCGTATTCTGTAAGTTGTTCAATGTTTTGCCAAAGATTTTCTACGAGGACCGTTTCTCTCTAACTCCGGATTACAACCGGCTGTTTAAGTGGGTGTCCGATTTTTCTGTTACGTTAAGGTATCCCAAATCGGCACCTCTATATCAAAAAATTGTTGAATTTAAGAGTACCAAACTGCAAAATAGGGTACCGCAATTGATTTTCTAAAAGATAGTTTTAGAAAGGCGGGTATCGAGACAAAGATTGTTAATGATCTTGTATTGTTTACGGGATCCTCAACACAGTTCATCGAATTCCCAGCAGCTGTCAACAATGGATTTATACCTGATAGGTTTCTGAACAAGAAATTGAAAACGCCTATTACTTTGCCCTTAAACGACACAAATGACAGATTTATCAGCTGTGTTATTTTTGATCCACCTGACGCTCCAGAACAGTGCATCTTAAAAATTCCCGAAGGGTATTATGATAGTCGTAGGGACGTTGTTGAGGCGCTCGTTAAGTTGATTCCTTTGAAAGAACAGGCTTTTTACAAAATCAATCTCACACCTAACAAATGTTTTCATTTCAAATGCACAGAAGGCCGCTATATTAGTTTTAGCGAGGGTTTATGTTACACATTGGGTTTACAGGCTGAACTTTCCGACCTGGAACTCGCTATCAGTGAGAGTTCAATCCCAATAGATCTTACACGCGGCATACATGGTTATTATCTGTACACAGACATCATACAACCGCAGGTTGTGGGCAACACATTCGCTCCCCTCCTACGAATCATATCCGTTTCACATGCCAGACGAGAAGTGATTTATCAGACTTTTCATTCACCCGACTACTTTCCCTTAAGTAAAGACGTCATCGACACGATTGAAATCGCGGTTCATTCCGACCACGGTGATTTGCTCGCGTTTTTAACAGGTAAAACCGTAGTGAAATTACATTTTCGTAAGAAACAACTGTAGTGCAAGGTTGATTTCTTTCTTCTCTCCTCCACAATTACTTCAAGATGCATATCGCCTATCAGCCAAGCCAAGAAGTAATATCGCGTTACTATTTAAACCAGAGAGGGAATGGTTTACCTGTGTTTAGAGGGTCGGGTTACCAGAGGGGCAATGGGATTGTTTCTGTATTTTCAAATCTGTTTCGCTTGGCAACACCTTTACTCAAATCCGTGGGCAAGATTCTCGGTCGGCTTGCCTAAAGGGCGGTGTTTCCGTTTTTAATGATGTGATACATGGTCAAAATTTTAAACAGTCGCTGTCATCACGAATGAAAGAAGCGGGAGGTAATGCCATGCAGGAAATGGGTGCTAGAGTTCAGAGAGGTAGAGGTCGTGTTAAAAGACGAAATTCGGCCTTTCCTACTCATTCACATGTAAAAAGACCCAGCGGCAACAGCGTGGAGACCTTTCTAAAGAGTGAATACAGACAAAGAAGTCGAGTGCAGCGTTCAAAAAAGCTGAAAAACGGGCAGAAGAAATAGAAGAAGAAGAGGAAGAAACAGAAGAAGTCGACAAAAACACCGGCAAAACTACGTTCTAAACCGATTTTAAACATACGTCCTTTATCATCGGTTTTCGCCTAATACATACGTAATCATGGCATCAATGATACACCAGCTGAGCACTGAATGTCTCAACAGCGACCTCGACATTTTTTCTATACCTCACACGAGCGGCCAACAGGAAAAGCGACACATCACGGGGTACCAGCCAACAGCCATCATCAGCCAAGACGGGCCTATTGAATTCTACGTACCTTGTTTGGCAGATTTTTACACGGATCTCGATCAATCTACATTAAACTTAGAGGTCGTTATCAACAAAGGGGACGGACCGTTACCAGCTGGTGATAAAATAGGACCTGTGAACCTTTTCTTACATTCGCTATTTTCACAAGTCGATTGCTATCTAGGTGATACGTTAGTTAGTCATAGTAATAACTGATATCCGTACAGAGCTTATTTTGAAACTCTTTTGAACTATGGGCAGACTTCTAAACAAAGTCAACTCACAACGGCAGGGTGTTGTAAAGACACGAGCGGTAAAATGGACAATGCTGACGATGCAAATAAATGGGTTTAAGTTACGTAAAAGACTCGCACGAAACGGCGTTTACTACATGGAAGGCCCACTCCATTTAGACATCTTTCGGCAGGGTCGATTGCTACTAAACTCTACGGATTTTCGTCTGAGGCTTTACAGAAGTAAACCCTCCTTTGCTCTGATGTCTGATGTAGCTAATCCCAATTATCAGATTACAATCCGAAAAGCAACGCTGAATGTCGAGAGAGTTAAAGTTAACACAGCCACGCTATTAGCACATGCAAAGACTCTGCAAACCACTAACGCGTTTTACCCAATCGGACGGGTTGAAATGAGGTCCGTGAGTATTGCTACGGGAATTAGAAATCACGTCATACAGAACTTAATTACTGGTCAGATTCCCTCCCGGTTGATTTTTGCATTTACATCGAGTGAAGCCCAGAATGGTTCTTTTACTTCGAATCCATTCAACTTTCAACATTTCAATCTATCTTTCTTCTCCCTCTCATTGGATACTCATGCAATACCTCTAAACCCTCTGACGCCGAATTTTTCCTCTGGGTCATACTTGAGAGAGTTTGTTCATTCCATGAAAGCACTCGGGATTTGGAAAGAAGACAGAGATGTTGACATCAGTCAGTTCGATTACGGTTCTGGTTACACGCTTCTGGCCTTTGATCTTTTGGGGGACCGGAATTATTATACAGATAGATATAACCTTATACGTAACAGTACGTTAAGCATTGAAGTTCAGTTTTCCGAACCTTTAGCTAATTCGGTGAATCTGATTGCTTATTGTCAACATCAGAATCTCTTGGAAATCAATAAAGACAGAACCGTGAGCTTCGATTTCACAAATTAAGGTTGATGGATACGCAAGAGCTATGGAGGGCTCTCGAGAGAGATCCATTCACATGTACTATGGCAAGAGGTGTTTTCCCGGCGGATTTGGTGCTTCAACTCAAACCTCTGCATCCAGCTTTACTCATTGCTAATGCGGATGATTCCAGCAAGCCGGGCTCGCATTGGGTGGCTTTTTTTATACCGTCCTGCAAACAAGCATACATCTTTGATTCTTTCGGAATGTTTCCTCAACCGCAATTCCACCCGTTCATGCTTATGCACTCGGATAAATGGATCTACAACACGAGAATAGTGCAACATCAGACGTCTGACACATGCGGTCATCACTGTCAACATTACCTGAAATTAGCAGCCAGAGGTTATTCTACGGCAGACATCTTGAACAACACTTATACAAATGAACTGCTTTTGAACGACTTACTCGTGAAATGCGAAATCATCCAAGACGAATATACTAGCAACTCTGAATTTAATATCTGCCAAAAGGCCAAATGGAACCAATGTTGCAAGCCTTTAAATGACTCTGTTTAATTTTTCTAATTATTATTATTCTTATTATCTGTTTTATTCAATTTCTGTATATTCATTTGTTCAAATAAACTTTTTTGTATTCAGCTTGAATTTGTGTTTGTTTGTGGTTACTTTTAATAAATAAATAAATAAATAAATAAATAAATAAATAAATGTGGTTTTCACATTGAATTACATTTTTATTCAATTTTTATTTTTTTTTTACAGACGTTAAAATAAATTTTATCATTTGCAATACAGCCTAATATTTTACATTAAATTGTTATTTATCATAATGTAACCAAGGGAGCTTTGGCGTGTCAGATGCATGCACAGGGCGGTACACGATTCACAATTCACGATTAATTCTTCGGGGATGTCGACTAGATGTATCACGTCGGTAAATAGGGTTCTCCCAGGTAGAGGTTTCTTCAGGTCGGGGATGGGTGATAATACGTCTTGTATTAAACTATTAATGTTCGATCCTCGTATTGATTTACCTCCGATTGACACAGTTCCTTTTTTATTCCATGTGATAACATCAGGTCTCTTTCGTAGTGTCTCTATGAAACGTGTACGCTGGGAAGGCTGCTCAACAGGCAAACTATGTTACCCGGCCGTCTGTCCACTAAACCAGAGGACTAGGTTTCCCTCGAATGCTGGAAACACGGCGGACATTTATTGGGCTTTGAAAAAAGCCCGTTAACTGAAGTCCGCCTTGGTGTTTTCAAACATTCGGGGAATCCTAGTCCTCGGGTCTCGCCTGACACCGCGTTCCCAAACCCGTCGGATGGCCCCTTGGATGGCACGTACGTTTGTTTGCTGGGGCCCCAATCCTCGGAGAGACCTTCAATTTCAAAACCTTGTTGTTTCAGTTTAGATCCTACATTCACACTGTAAACACGTAAATATATAAAGCTGATGACCGATATCTGCATAAATATCTATGGTTTCATGAAGCCAATGGAACGATCTACGCTCACCATACAGAAAGGACCATTGCTTCGACTTTGTAGTGCTTGTATATTATTGTTGTTGATTGCATTGCATTGTATGAACGGTTATGAGGAAATAGAAATAAAGAAAGGGTCAAGAGTAGATACGGTAGTATGATTTTAATACACCTAACGCGTTTCGGCATTACGCCATCATCGGAGGTTACAAAACTACGAGTTGATAGGCTCGCTCCTTCTACACCAGGTTTAGAGAACATAGGTACTCATGGACCAAAGGCGATAATTCCTCCGCATACGCAACACACCTCATAAGGAACAAACACAGGATGGTAGACATCGATAAATGCATGTCAATCATCTGGACCAGCCCAAACAAGAACAAAGCAAAAATCCTATTACGAGAAGAAATGGAGATCAAGAAGCGAAGACAAACTGAAACGACGACACTACTCAACAATCAGATTTATTTCGAACGCGAAGACATACTGCAGATACTCATAGACGCAGACGCACGAACAAAGAACAATACCGCACGTCGCCCAAACTAGCTCTCTATGAGGTCCGCGCATCAAGACAACTCTCATTTCCTTTTCATTATATTCCCATCCACTCACCGCCTTCACTTTGTATAAAGTCCCCCTATTGGTTATTGTAACAAGCACGCACTGTATAAATACCTGGCCGGGCCAGCTTATCAACTCGTAGTTTTGTAACCTCCGATGATGGCGTAATGCCGAAACGCGTTAGGTGTATTAAAATCATACTACCGTATCTACTCTTGACCCTTTCTTTATTTCTATTAGACACTATGATACTCGATGAAGCTCAACCTATGAGGAAATTTTGAAACTGATGTATTACATTGACAATAGCACCATCACCCAAACGGATAATTATCCTCGAAAATAAATCATTTGTAGGTGTTGTTTAAAAACGCTGTGAAGTACAAGCGTATTTGGTGCTATTTCACGTAAGATAAAACGATTTAAAAACAAATATTGACACCGCTAAAACCGTCTACAGAGAAATACCGCAATCGTAAAAACTGCTGATGGAGTAATTCCGCAATCGTAAAAACCGTCTATGGAGAAATTCCGGCTTTGCCAAAAACATCCTTACCTGTAATCCCTTTGTGATAAACTGTACCTTGGATAATTGCGCAGAGTATGAATTACATAAATTGTGACTTTTGAAATAAAGAGCGTTTAAAAGAGGTTTGCGTCATTCAACATTCAACATAGCCTTTGTAAACTCTTTCAGCAGTTTTCTCTATCGCCCCTCCTTTTTCATCATGGAAATAAATGCAACGGTTAAATTTACGCAATACTTTTCGGCTCTTGTCGCTGGTAGTTCGGGGAGCGGCAAGAGTACCTTAGTAGCTAAAATGCTGAAGTATAGAGATGAAGTGATGGACCCGCCGCCTACGGAAATAATTTACTGCTATGGAGCTTTAATCTCATCGGTTGTTAAAAATCTGAACCTACCTAACATTACGTTTCATGCCGGGGTGCCGGATGAAAAATTGATACACGAACGCATACCTGAACAGGCTTTACTGATTTTAGACTATTTATTAAATGAGGTGAAAAACAACGACCTTGTTGAGAAAATCTACACGCGCTACAGTCATCATCTCAACTTCTCTGTGTTGTTAATAACTCAGAACCTCTTTGCTCATTCGAAAATCATCCGTACAATAAGTTTAAATACCCAGTTCATCTTTCTACTAAAGTCACCTAGAGATGTAGGACAGATTCGCACCTTGGCCTCGCAAACAGGTTATGGACGCTTACTCATCGAAGCCTTTAAAGATGCCACTCGGGAACCCCATAGTTATTTACTGTTTGATTTAACTCAGAGTTGTCCTGATGTTCTGAGATTGCGTAGTAAGATTTTTCCGCCCGAAAAACCTATCGTGGTTTATGCGGATAATGCGCGGGTTTAAAACCGCCGACCGTCATTTTTAAATCGGCTGAATAGGGTGTTGATACAACAATAATTCCTCTGGTTGTGAAACATCGTCATTTTCTAGGAGCTTTGAAACACTCGTCTCCTCAGCATAGGAAAGTATTAATGCAATATGCCACTCTTAATCAAGTTAAAGCGTTGTGCGAGATCTGTCATAACATTCTACATCGTAGAGTCGACTGGACACCACCCATTAAACAACATTTGCGGAAAATAAAAGGTTTAGCCCATAAAAAAATTTCATTAAGGGCCAAGAAGACTTATCTGAACCAACTTGGGAATGGATTCTTGCTACCTCTTTTGTTAGGAAGCGTAGCTGCACCTATTTTGAATAAATTAATTAGTTAAGAACATGCAAAAGTACGTTTTACTACCGGCTCACGAATATCAAAGGTTCCTTCACGCAACGCACCAGAGCGTCCCTTTGTCATCGCGCCCCGTGGAACATGGTCAATCTAAGGTTGAACCTAGTGTGGTTAATGATGTTGAAACAAAACGTAATAAACATTTGGATTCTCAAATCAATGAGATTTTTAAAGCATCAAATTTGAATGTGCATCAGAAAATGGATCTTTAATTAAATACACTTCAAAAATATCTAAGAGCAAGGCATCGTGAAGCTCATTCGAAACGAACAAGTCTTTCAACCCAAACCGACCCTCAACCACCTTCAAACCCGTCTTTAATACCACAAACGCCGTCACCGCAATCCCTTCAAGAAACACCTACTTATCTGTATCCACAACAACTCGTCTATTCACCCGATTTTCGCACGTCTGCAGACTTAAAAGAAAAAACCCTCGTCGACCGTGATATCGCCATGGCTAGAGGATTCGAGGAGGCCTACGACGAGGACAGACGGCCGAGTAACGTAGTGAGTTTGCCTGTTGAGCAGCCTTCCCCGCATACACGATTCATAGAGACACTACGAAAGAGACCTGATGTTATCACATGAAATAAAAAAGGAACTGTGTCAATCTGAGATAAATCAATACGAGGATCGAACATTAATAGTTTAATACAAGACGTATTATCACCCATCCCCGACCTGAAGAAACCTCTACCTGGGAGAACCCTATTTACCGACGTGATACATCTAGTCGACATCCCCGAAGAATTAATCGTGAATTGTGAATCGTGTACCGCCCTGTGCATGCATCTGACACGCCAAAGCTCCCTTGGTTACATTATGATAAATAACAATTTAATGTAAAATATTAGGCTGTATTGCAAATGATAAAATTTATTTTAACGTCTGTAAAAAAAAAATAAAAATTGAATAAAAATGTAATTCAATGTGAAAACCACATTTATTTATTTATTTATTTATTTATTTATTTATTTATTAAAAGTAACCACAAACAAACACAAATTCAAGCTGAATACAAAAAAGTTTATTTGAACAAATGAATATACAGAAATTGAATAAAACAGATAATAAGAATAATAATAATTAGAAAAAGGCTTGCAACATTGGTTCTATTTGGCCTTTTGGCAGATATTAAATTCAGAGTTGCTAGTATATTCGTCTTGGATGATTTCGCATTTCACGAGTAAGTCGTTCAAAAGCAGTTCATTTGTATAAGTGTTGTTCAAGATGTCTGCCGTAGAATAACCTCTGGCTGCTAATTTCAGGTAATGTTGACAGTGATGACCGCATGTGTCAGACGTCTGATGTTGCACTATTCTCGTGTTGTAGATCCATTTATCCGAGTGCATAAGCATGAACGGGTGGAATTGCGGTTGAGGAAACAT
>JAHWFO010031421.1:12082-40896 GCA_023313115.1 Rhysida immarginata | reverse complement strand
GCGTGTTTTGCCGCCTTATCGACCCGTTCATTTTGTAGGATACCCATGTGACTAGGGATCCAGACAAAATGAATACTGGTACCTTGAGAATCCAGGTAATGAAGATATTCCTGGATTCTTTGAACAAACGGGTTTATAGAATTAAATGATTCCAAAGATTGCAAAGCGCTCAGTCAATCAGTGAATATCCAGATGTTTGAATTTGGATAATTAAAAGCGAACTCTAACGCTTTGGCTATGGCTACCAATTCCGCTGAGAAGATGGAGAACTCGTTTGGCAAATGATATGAAAATACACTGTTATCTATAAGGAACGCACAGCCAACCCCGTCCTCTGATTTGGACCCATCTGTATATATGTGGAAGCCATCAGGAAGGGTTTCTAAAAAAACCTTAAAGAGTGCGTTAATTTCAGCTTCCATAAAATTTCATTTTTTCCCAGAAAATAAGTTATAATTTATGTCTGGTTGGGGGAGAATCCACGGAGGGACCTCTCTGACCTCTCGGCTATGCATGGCTGGAAATGGGAGGTTCAGGCTCTCCAGAAGATTTTGGAACCAATTATTAATGCTTCTAAAAAAGTGATGGGGAGGAATACTAGGTTTATCAAAAAAACAGGCAAAAGCTGGATGTTCACTTTCACCATATACGCGAAGAGCATATTTGAGGAGGAGTTTCGCTCTTCTAAACCATAATGGGGGTTCAGAAGCCTCCACATAAAGGCTCTCTACCGGACTTGTGCGGAAAGCTCCTGTGGCAATTCTTATGCCTCGGTTATGGACGGGATCTAACAGCTTCAAAGTGCTCTTTGAAGCTGAGGCATAAACAATGCTTCCATAGTCTAATTTAGATCTAACTAGAGAGCCGTATTAAAACAAGAGCATCTTCCTATCAGCACCCCATTTGGTAGCGGAAATAGAGCGCAAAACATTCATGGCTTGTAAGCATCTCGCTTTTAAATTACGAATATGAGGGAGCCATGATAATTTTCTATCAAATGTCAGACCCAAGAATTTATGTGAGTCCACCACTAAAATAGGGGATCCATAAAGTGTAAGGTCTGGGTCTGGATGGAGACCTCTCAAAAAACAAAAGTGAACGGCCCTTGTTTTTTGGGGTGAAAATTTAAATCCTACTTAATTTATATCTCTGTGCAAAATGAATCTCATGCTCCAACCGAAGAAGGTGATCAACAGTTGAGCGGGATTTGCGGAAACCGCACTGAAATCTGGACAACAGGTGGTTTTTTTCCAGATACCACATAAGTCGGACAGAGACCATCCTTTCCAGGACTTTGCACATGCAACTAGTTAGTGCTATTGGTCGATAGTTTGAAGGACAAGAGTGGTCTTTATTTGGTTTTGGAATAGCAATAACAATTGCTTCTCTCCACAAATTTGGGATCTCTCCTAATGACCAAACGTAGTTAAATAACGAGAGAAGGTGAGCATAAGCTTCCCACGGTAAATGCTTCAAGAAAGCATATAAGATTCCATCTGGGCCTGGCGCAGAATCACTGGAGCAACGAAGGGCATAATGCAGTTCCCGTAAAGTAAACGGGAGATTATATTTTTCGAGGTTTCGGGATTTGAAATTTATAGCTTGCGATTCTTCGATACGTTTTTGTCTTTGAAAGGAGGCTGAGTAATGTTTTATCTGTGAAACCTCAGCAAATGTCCTTCCGAGGATATTAGCTACCTCCTTTGGGTCAAAGTATGTATGACCATTTTCAGTGAGAGAAGGGAGTTTATCCGGGAGTCTTTTCCTATTTATTTTCCTAATCATGTTCCATACAGTTTGAAGAGGGGTGTTCCTATTAATGGAGGAAATATAATCCCTCCAACAGAGTTTCTTATTTGTGGAAATGATTAGTTTACAACTGGCCCTTTTCTGTTTATAAGTGATAAGATTCTCAAGAGTTGGTTGTACGGAGAAAATGCGGAGAGCTCTCTTACGTTCTCGAACCGCTAGGGCACATTCTTCATTCCACCATGGCACTGGTATTTTCGTCGAAGAGGATCGACATTTTGGAACGGATTGTTCTGCCGCTTGGAGGATGCGGGTAGTGAAATCCTCTACAGCCTCATCTACAGACGGAAAGGGTGTTTTATTCTCAAACTGTAGATGGGATTGGAAGACCTGCCAGTCTGCTTTATCCAATTTCCAACGCGGTAGAGGGTTGGAAAAAGTAGAAGAACTCAGGGAAATACTGATCGGGAAATGATCACTACCATGTAAATCTGAGAATACGCTCCAGGCTAAATTAGGTGTGAAAGATGAAGAGGATATAGATAGATCGATGCATGACGCAGAGCCGTTGGCTGAGTGGAGGAATGTTGAAGAGCCATCGTTTAAAAAATTGATGTTAAAAGCATTCAAAACTTTCTCTATCATATATCCTCTTTCAGAGAGCTTTATAGACCCCCAAATGGGGTTATGGGCGTTAAAATCACCCAGAACTAGATAGGGGCTTGGAAGTTCACACAGTAGAGATGACAAAGATGTTTCGTCCGTATATTGATCCGGAGGTAGATACAGTGAACAAACAGTTAGAGGTGAGAGGTCTTTGAATAACACTCTAACTGCTACCGCCTGGAGATTCGATGTTAAATTAATGGTAGTAAAAGGCAAGGATCTTTGGACTAAGATGGCAACACCACCACAGGCTTTATTTCCCGAAGTATAATCCTTCCTAATAAAATTAAACCCTTTTAGGGTAGGAGACTGGGTTGGCAAGAGGAACGTTTCTTGCAAAGCCAATAAGGAGAAGGAGAACTTATTGACCAAGAGCTTTAGGTCTTCTAAGCGACAAAAGAATCCATTAAGGTTCCATTGTAATAGTGCCATGATGAAGGTTTTAAGATGTAGGATTAAACTCCCGAGATAACTCCATCTCCTCGATAGGAGATATCTGTACGTTTAAAGGGAAGTCTGGCCCTCCCCCCAAAACTGGAGAATTTGGTGTAGTCTCTACTACACGCTTTTTGGAGGGGTCAGAGAAAGGTGACGCCTCTGACGAGCGCTTCTTCCCATCTTCTCTCTCCGAAGTTTTTGGAGGAGTTCCTGGTTGTATGATGGGATTCGAAGTCCGACTAACGTTAGCAGATGGTTCTGTGGGGGTGGAAGTTCTACAACAAAAATCCGCAATACGTATATCTGTCATAGTACCAACTGTCATAACAGAAGGACGACTCTTAACTGCAGAAGCGTAATTTCGGACTTCATTCCGTTCTACCTGCCTACGTGCTTCTGGAAAAGACAAACCCCCAAGGACGCGAACCTCTTGGATTTTCTTTTCCTTCCGCCAAATAGGACAGTCTCTTGAAAGGGCAGAATGGGCTCCCTTACAATTACAACACCGGAACTCGTTTGAACAATCTTCCATCTCATGTCCGGGCAGGCTGCACTTGCAACAAACTGCATTAAAATGACAGTTTGTTCTCGTGTGGCCGTACTTCTGACATTGGAAGCATCGCAACGGGTTGGGGATAAAGGGTCTCACGTGACAGTGGATATAGCCGATATAGATGGTATCAGGCAAAACTGATCCCTCAAAGGTAACAATGAAGGAATGCGTAGGATGAGGAACACCATTCCTCCTTGGAGCGATCCGGCGAATGTCAACAACAGATTGATCATCCAATTCGGCAATGATTTCCTCGTCCCCCATTCCTTCCAGATCCTGGCACGTGAAAACACCTTTTTTGTAATTTAAGGTTGCGTGGGGAGAAACCGAAATGGCTTTCCCAGCAAACTTTTTTAAGGATAAAAGGGTGGTAGCTTGTTTATCCTTAACAACCTCGATCAATAAATGGCCATTAAACAGTCTTTTTACATGTTTCGTGTCCCCAACGAGGCGTTTGAGTTCTTTTGAAATTAGAAATGGGGAGATGGTCTTAAACGACTCCCCACTTGCCAATTTCATCTCCAAAAACTTTGGATTCTTTGGCGGTCTTCGACTCGATCTCTCTTCACGATCGTTCTTTTGTCTCTGGTTAATTTGCTTATTTTGTTTACCCATATTAAGTAGGATAAATATTCATCTCCCTCGCTCCCCACCCACCACCGAGCCCAACAAGGGGATGCACATTGGCACCAGGGATACGAGGAGGATATAGGCAGCGCCTAACCCTGTGGCCGAAGCTCCAAAGGAGCGACGACCAGCCGATTGATCTGGACGGGCTCATCCAGACCTCCCATCCTTCCGAGAAGCAGGGGCCAAAGTGGTGTGTTGTTCCGGAAAGCCTTCCCTCAACCACCAGGATCCCCCTTTCCCCAGAAGTAGGGTTGCTGCGCACGGCAAACACGCAGGTGGACGTACTGGTCGCAATGGAGGCCATGTCAAAAACATGCCTGCATTGCGAGCACCGGTCCCTTTGGGAGGGTCCACAACCGACCGGACACTTTTAGTCTGGCCTCTCTGCTAAGGCCTGTCTGGCATGGGTGACCCGATCCAGCATAGCCCTTAGCGTCACTGAGGCACTCAAGCCCCTCCACCACGTCAAGGTAGTGCCCACGGAGGGGCTGTACAACATGGACAATGCTCCTTGCCATAAAGCAAGATCTGTACACGGCTGGTTTCAAGACAACGGGGTTGAAGAAATGAACTGGCCTGCCGAGAGCCCCGATCTCAATCCTTTGAGCACGTGTGGGATGAATTGGAACGTTCACTACGAGCCAGACCACGCCGTCCTTCTTCCGTGGCTGAACTACAGTGCTCTGAGAGACATTGCAGCTTCTTATTACCAAAGACTGGTGGATCACATAGCGTATATGGTATTAAAAAATAACATGAAAAATCACTATTTTAATTCAGGGGCATTTGATTGTATATAGCCTTTCTCTTGATCTTGCATTCCTTACACTTGTGTTTGTTATTCATTTATTTACATGTACTTATTCTTTTATGTGATGGTTTTTTTCTTGCTTTTTTGTAGTGATTGAAAATGGGAAAAAAATATTTTGTACTAAGGATCCTTCCTGTTTTGATTGAGAAATTAAAATCAAAGCTGGATAGAGTGATATCCACGACAGAGTGGGAGGCTGAAGATGTCATCTGCTACGATCGTAGCCATGATTGCTATGAAGCACCAATTATAGACTGTATAATTTATTATGTTACAGTTTTTGTTTGCAAAAAAATGGCATAAATTAGCTCTTGTGAGGTTTGTAGGCATGCTTTATCATCTGAAGATTTATTTTCAGAGCAAACGGAGGCAGCTCTAGTTAATCTGAAAACCAGAGGCCGCCTTATTCATCCAAAAGAAAATATTTTCAACATGTTAACTACTGCAGAAAAAGAATTTGCCAAAGTAGCAGAGAAAGAAAATGCCTACGAAATTACTATTGCCAAAACATTAGAAAGTGCTCCACTTTCATTCCCTTGCGAAGAACAAAGATATAGTAGCCGAATTGTTACACTATTGTGTGTTGCTGAGAATGCGGCAGTTTTCTAAGGAGTTTAATGATGTAAAAAAACTTGCAAGGGAACAAAAGAAAACAGCTAAATTTTTTAATAAGTAACTTGTATGTAATAAACACGTAAATCTCCTTTATATTATTAATATTTTTAAGTAAATAAAAATCAATATATAAATAAATAATTGATTTCACCAATGTCAGTGTAATGTTTTTGAAATGAAATTCTTGTGTTTATGGAATCCAATATAAAAAGTGAGGAATGATTGTTACTGAAACTTAGAGAATTTCAGAAAACATCATATTTTATTTGGAATAAGTGATTATTTTTATAAACTTTTTGGAATTGTACAAGCTTCAGCAAAAATCATTCCTCACCTTAAATATTGGATTTCATAATTTCCACAAGAACTTCAATTTCATTTACTTTAAATTATTTATACTTCAAATGTAATATAAACATAATTTATAAAACTTAATATGATTAAAATTACTCCTTTCAATATGTTTAATAATTTTTTTAAATAAAAATCAACATGCGAGTTACTTATGGCGAATTCGGCTGACTGCTCCTAGAGTGCAAAGGGATTGCTCGAGTTACGTGATCAATCTGGCCGAGAGCAGCAACAAAGCTTGGAGCAGACGAACACTGTTTTATCAGTGCTCCAAACTCGACTAGAGGCAACGCACTCTGCTAGCAACACTATTTTCATTCAAGACAGCAATATAAATTAATTATTAAATTAAATAGTTTAAGTAAAAATAATATATTATAATAAATAGTAATGTGGATATTTTTCCTTTATAGATTAACAGAAAAGATAAAGTAAAATAAAATTAATTTAAATTAAATAAAAAACATAAGGCCAATATTATATGAGATGGTTGAGCTTAAGGTCCTGATGGAGTTGAAGAAATTCAGGAGAAATACTTCAATATATATGTAAATTAAGTTAAATTTATTTTAATTTATTTTATGTTTTCTATTAATTTATTAAGGAAAAATATCCTCATAATTATTTATTATAATTATTAAATTATCGTTAATGTGTTGTACAAATCAGTTGAAAAATTGTTTATATTCACGAAGTGTAAATTTTTAACGAATGCAGTGTAATAAAACATGGATAAAATGAAATGTTGAAAAAATGATGTATACTATATATTTGGATAGGGAAAGTATATTTGCATTTTTATAGCTCTTATTCCAAGGATATTCATGTATTTATTATGGGAATATTCATAATGCATAGAGTACGAGGTCTAATTATAACGCAAACATCTTCATCCGTATATGTATCGGCAAAATTAACAAAATTCTCAATTTTTGGAATTTTTTTCGGCCGTTCCGAATGTTTTGCCATTAATAAAGCCAAAACTTCGTCTACTTCATCGGAAGAACTGTCAGATGAAGAACTACCCAGTAATTGTAAAAGAATTTCGTCTATTTCAGTCTCTGAGGTAGCCATTTTGATTTTCCAGGCGACGCAAGCAGACAAGCAGAGAGCAACACTGCTCCACCGATTTTGGAAGAGCGCGAAGGAGTGCTCCTTGGCGCAAGGAGCAATACCAGCCGAACGCTGTGGGAGCCGTTCTGCGAGAGCAAGAGCAAGAGCAACCAGCCGAACAATTATTAGAGTTCCAGAGCGCTCCGGAGCGCGTCTGGAGCATGCCAGAGCAGCCAGCCGAATTCGCCATTAATTTCACGATATATTTTTAATTTTCACTGAAATATTTTCTTCACGATTAATCAAATACAATGATTTATAACTTGTAGTTTCACTATGAAATTTCTTAATAATAATGTTAGAATAATAATACGACACAATTTGAAGGTTAATGAAATTTTTAAGATTATTATTCACTCATCGGATTCTCATTTATTTGAACGACAAACATTTATAATAAAAGAAGGTCTACATGATTTATTTCAAATGATATTTTTTCTTCTAATTGAATTTCTAAAAAAATAAATAAAACCTTAAAATCAACAATTACAGAAATATGCAGAAGAAAACGAGCAATTCTCTTAAAGATATAATGAGACAAACGGCCTCCCTTGCAACAGCGCCCTCTGTGACCTACCTCGCGAACCGCGGACAAGATTGTAATCTTCTCCTAATACCCTGTTCACACAAGCTTTTGGATCATGATCCGCAAAAATTGAATCATGATCCAAAAACTGGTGTGAACAGTACTCGATTCACGAATCAAGGTGAATCGAGTTTTACAACTCAATTCACGAATCGAGTTCTAGGAACTTGATTCACGTGAATTGAGCTGGGTTGCACATGCGCAGTTGAGTCATTGCAAATGGCGCCCAGAAACAGGAAGCAGGATTCTATGTGGAGTGATGAGGATACTATGGTATTAATAAATATTTGGCAAGAAAATTTGGATGATTTGAGAAGGACTAAAAGAAATCGAAAGATTTATGAAGCCATGCAGATTAAACTGGCTGAAGTAAACGTTGAAAAGACTGCAGTTGAAATCAGTACAAAGGTGGCCAACTTGACTCGTATATTCAGGTAGGAATATTTCAAATTAAAAAGATTTATTTTTGTTTGCTTCAAAATTAAATATAGTTATAATTTCTGTAGAAAAGAAAAAATAAACTTAGGATCAGGCTCTGGGCGCTCTACTTGGAAATTTTATGATGCCGTGAATGAAGTAATTGGAAGGCTACCAAGGAATAATGATGCTCTAGCTGAAGAAAATGTTAGTTTTATTTTATTATCAATATAATTTAATCTTAATTGCACTCATCATTAACATAAATCAAATTTAAGTAAAATTACTATTAAATAAATCTTAATTTTAATATTATATAAAAAATGAATTGCTTTAGAAATTTGAAAGAAATAAAGTTAAACTTCAATTTTAGTAATTTTATAAATGATAAATTTGCATTCTTATTATGTAGGTTATTGAGTTGGCACATGCAGAAACTCTTAATGAACTGGCAAATGGTGGAATAATAAATGAAAATACAGAGGAGGAATCAGCAGAAGTTATTTTTTCATGTGAACCTCATGCTACTACATTGTTTATGCCAGGTACAAGCCCCATGACAACAAATCCTTCCAGTAGATCACCAATGCCTACAATAATTGAATCCCCAGATGAAACACTTACACCAAATGTGCCAAATTCCATAAGAAGGTGCTTGAAAAGAAAATCTTCTGAATCCAAATATTTGAATGTGATTGAAAAAATGTTGGATTTTCAAGACAAATTTCAAGAAGAAAGTAAGAAAAATGATGAGGAAATTAAGCAGTTATTGGACAAACAAGTGAAAATACAGGAACAAAATGTTAAATTACAGGAGCAAATGTTGGAAATTTTTCGTTCATCTCTAACTAAATAAAAATAATATTACAATTTATTTTAAAATCATTTTAATGTCAAATAACAATATATAATATCACAATTTGTTTACAAATCATTTTAATTAATGTCAATTAAAATTAATATCCCAATTTGTTTAAAAATTATTTTAATTAATGTCAATTAAAATTAAGATCATAATTTGTTTAAAAATTTTGTCAGATTAAAAATTTTTTTTAAATATGACTTATGATTTCATTTTGGAAAAAATAATCTATGCACTGTTTTTGAAAAAGTATGTAGCTAGTGCTTGTCGAACATTACATGCTGATGTATTATTTCTTCCTAATAATGAAGAAATTGAATCTGGAGGATTTGAGGTTAAGTCAGTACTAATCCAATGATTTTCTGGAAAATCACCTCTTTCTTCACACATGTTGTGCAGGGTGCATATCGCTTGAATCATTTTTGTGACATTTTGAACATGATATTCATTGCGTTTTGCAATAATTCTGAAGCGTCCTTTCAATCTTCCAAAAGCATTTTCAATTACTCTTCTGGTTTTTGCCTGATTGTAATTATACAAACGTTGCACTTCAGTGAGCCCCAAGATATCTGGAAAAGGTTTCATGAGAGTTTCCTTCAATGGAAAAGCACTGTCACCAATTAGCAATGGAGGGATTAGAACATTTTCAATCACTTTACTAGTTTGAGGAAAGTAAGCTTCATGATTATTTAGAATCTCATTTAATTTTGATGTTAAAAATACATGTCCATCATTGTTCCTACCTGGTGAACCGACATTTATGTACCAAAACTTGTACTGTGAATCACACACAGCCAATAATACTACACTGTAGTAACTTTTATAATTGAAGTAATCTGCAGCAAATTCCTTTGGTGGAGATATTGCTATGTGGGTTCCATCTATGGCTCCAATGCACTGAGGAAAATTTAAATCTTCAAATCCATGCATTAATTTTAAGATTGCATCTCTTCCTCTGGGAAAAATAATAAATTTCTGCATAAATAGATCAACAATTGTTTCACAAAATTCATGTAGCTCTTCACACAAGGTACTCTTTCCCACTCCAAACAAGTTAGCTGATGATGCCAACATGTACAAGCACATGGCTATCCTTTTCTCAGTTGTAATGCATTTCCTGTACTTGGTATTTGATCTTCTGACCCTTTCATCCAATGCTGCACATAAATAAGTAAATGTTTCATATGAAACCCTGCAAGAAAATTTTCTGAATTATTATACATATTGAATGTATTTAGCATGTAAATATGTAATTTTCAGTATATGTTTTTATTCCCTAACTTTATTTTTTAAAATGTTAATCTTGTAACATTTTGATTCTTCTAATAGTTTTCTTATTTAAATTTTTCTTAAGTTTTTTTTTTATAAGCAATGGCTTACCTGAAATTTTCTTTCCATTGCAAAGGAGTGAAATTTTGAGCTATTTCATTCCACCAAGTCAAATTTTTGGTATACATCCAAATACTTCGAGGTAATAATCGACGTCTAAACATACAAAATAATGTAAATCTTGTTAACTGTAATTGTTGATGTAGCAGCTGTTTTCTCCTTTTGTGTAACAATTGCAATCTCTTCCATCCACTGCACAATTCTTCATTATTTTTTTGTAGAAACCAAAACATTATTACATGTTGCATGTCACCAGCCATTTTGAATTGAATCAGGTTTTGGTGTGAACAGTACCCTGAATCAGAGTAGGCAGTTTCTTGGTTCACTGAATCATGATTCACTTGTAGTGTGAACTAGGTATAACAATGCTCCATTGTTCGTCGGATTACTTTCCTTCTTATACCGTGAGACAGACCAAGAGAATTATTTTTTTCAGTTTATTTATTTAATTAAATAACAATGACGGAGTATTATCTTGCCACAACAATCGCTGGCTTCAGACGGATTGTCGTAACTTTCTTTGTTGGCTTCTGACGGACAGATAAGAGAATTAGTATATTAGATAGCAGTATTTGCCTATCGGCTCCCCATTTGGTGGAAGAGATTGGTTTCAAGATGTTCATTGCTTGCAGACTTTTCGTTTTGATATCTCGTGTATGTGGAAACCATGAAAGTTTTTTATCAAATTTGAGTCTTAAGAATTTGTAGATAAAATTTTTTCGTTTTCGTGGTTTATTTTGAAAGAAACACAATTTCGCACTCTCTTGTTTTGCATGCATCGATAGTACGAGGGGAGATCAAAAAGTAAGTTGCACTTCCACGGTATGGCCATTTATTACACCACCTATACAAAAGCAACACGGCTATAGCAGCATACAATGTAGGTTCACTTTTCCACATAGTCCCCAAGAGACCCTAAACATTTATCCGAACGATCAACCAACTTTTCAATTCCGGATGCATAGAAATCTCATCCAGCGTTTTGTAACCACACGGTGACAGCCGCTTTCACCTCCTCATCGTTTCGAAATCGTTGTCCACCGAGTTCCGTTTTGAGCTTACCGAAAAGATGAAAGTCGCATGGCGCTAAGTCGGGTCTGTATGGAGGATGTTGCCAAACCTCCCACTTGAATCGTCTGTGATATCCGTGCGTCCTGACACCACTTTACAATTCCTTGCCGGGAAATTGCACGCTCTCCATATACAGCAGTGATTTCACGATGAATGTCCGTGCAATTCACCAGTTTGGCCCATAGAAATCTCATTGCTGCTCGCACCTCAAGTTTGGAGTGGACATCCAGTTGACCGGAAACCACAGCAACCGTCCTATTCGAAGTCTGCGCAGTTAATGTCCTTTTCTCCGCTTTGCCCAAGATTGCGACACAAAGCGCGCTCCTGCGGCGAGTTAGTGCAACTTACTTTTTGATCTCCCCTCGTAGTTTCAGATGAGTAACATATTTCAATTTGGTGGAAATCTATGACATACATGTTGGAGGGATTCCCTTTTAAGTAAGTGGAGGGGCACAAATACAAAATTTCAGGTTCTTAGGCCTTTTCGTACAAAATTTATAGCTTGATTTGTATTTGGAGCCTCGTGCCTCCTCCCGAGGCCTCAGAGGACTATATCAGCTTTATGTGTAATAGCCAAAATTTTAAGCAACACATTATAATATAAAACATTTCAGGTTTCTGGACTTCTGGTTTAAAATTTATAGTCTGATTTGTGATTGGGGCCTCAGGACCCCTGTCGATAATAATTTTTTTTTCCATTGCAACTTTCCTCCCGTTTGAGGATGGTGTTCCGGGGGACCTCTTGCTTTTATTAGCTTTTTTTTCCATCCTAACTTCGTGTTAGAATTTGAATTGATTTTTAGACATGGCTTTACGATTAAAAAATCATCGCTTGGTTAAATATACTTTTTATCCGGCGCTTTATCGCTATTGTCTTCTTGTTAAAGCCTAATTCTTTCTTTTCTCGTCAAAGCTCGTTTTATTCTTTTGCCGTCAGAGAGTCAACCTACGTGAGCAGTTCTCTAAGCCTCCGAGGAGGTTACGGTGGCCCCCCTCCTCGTTAAAAATAATTTAAAAGGGTTCACATGACGTTCTCCATAACGTTAGGTTTTAAATAGAAATTATGGCTATCATGGTTTTCCTCGTTGATCTTTTTTTTTTCCCTTTCAGGTCTTTCATTAGTCCTGATTCAACCTGGCCAGGTTACATTATTCTATATCTTATAGAAAAATAATAGGAATTCCCATGCAATAAGCCCATAAAATTTAGTTCCATGTATTCGGGACTGTAGAATTGACTGAGGCGTTAGAAGCAAAAATTCCCGTAGGCGCTCTGTGATAGGCTTATCTTAGACTAAAGAGTTTTGGACCTTTAACTCGGTAAATTTAATTTTAAAATAATAAAAAAAAGGTAAATTTTAATCTTTACAAATCTTAATCAACCAATTCAGGTTTTCTTAATCTTTTTCTTATAAGCTATAAAACAAATTTTAAATAATCTTTTTTTTTGGAGGGATTTTGGGAAATTTATTTTTTTGTCCAATTTATTGTTTCAAATATTAGCTACGAATTTTCTTTGCGTCTGGAAGATATTTTTTTTTATTGACCTATTGTTACTTAACTTTTACTATTTGTCCATATTGTCGTATTGTTATTTCCGGCATAAATTTTTCTTTTCGAGTGCCCGTGCCTTCGGTCATGCCCGCGTGTCTTTTTAACTGTTAGTATGCGCCAGCTTTTCGCTTTCTCGTGCTTTGAATTTTTTTTTTCTTGTGGAATGATTAGGTTTCGCGGATGCAGAAGCAGCTTCGCCTCCGTCGAGGCAGAATCAACTGAACTTTCGTCATGGCAGAATCAGCTCAGCTTTATTAGAGGATGAATCCACTCAGCCTCCGTTGAGGTTCCTTACACTTTGGAGCTCCTCCCAACTGACGATGACTCGAGTCCAATGCTTACCTGACTCTGTCGTTTGCTACGTTCACCATGCGGTTTAGGATCCACCCTGTTTGTTGTCGCTGGGACAAGCTACTGTTTTCGGTGCTTCCTTCACCTTTACCGTTTGGGCAGTTCATTGGAAGTACATCGATTTTACCAGTTTCCCCGACTCCAACAATCTAAATTGTGTTCATGGCTGTTTCCTACCGTCCTTCTACAGCGGCTCACGTATCGTCAGTCAGCGTTTGTTTTCTTCTATCGGAGCTACCAGTCTTCCCTGGACGTCGGCTCCTATTATAAATAGAAGGCCCCGTTCTAGAACCAGAACCGGTTAACAAGTTGGACATTCCTAATCATGTTTACCTTTGTGCGGACTACCTACTGAAGCCCCTCTACATACCTTTTTATTCGCCTTTATATATATATATATTTTTTTTTTTTGAAATGCCTATTGTTCAAATAATCAGTTGTCTTTTTTTTTTTTTAGCCTTGCTCACCTCCTCATGCCTTCATCTTCTCCCTCGGATGACTGCGTTCCTTCCCTCCTCGTTGTCTTTGTTCATTAATTATCCTTTTTCTCGTGTTGTGTGAGTATTCCTTTTTTTTGTTTTCCCTCCTTTGTCGGTCTCCCGTTTTTCGTTTTAATTGTATCTTTTTGTGATGAGTAGTCGTTAAACCTTTATATTTTTTTTTCCTTTGCAATCGATTTATTTTTTTTTTTCTTATGTATTTTGAATATTTTTTTTTGTTTCTTTCATTTGCTTCTTAGAATCACCTTCTGGCTGGTTTTAGACTATCTCCTTATTTCTAGTTCAACTTGTGATTTCAACCAAAATCCTACCTTTTTAATTTTATTTTTTATTTTTTTATTTCCAATTGACATCTTAACTCTTTACAGCCTTCCATCCGTACTCTACCGACGCCTTATTCCCTGAGTGTCTTTCACTTTTTCTTCGAATCAACCGGACTTCTCCAGATCTGTTCTAGTCTTCTCCTGTCTCCACCTGCGCACCTTACTAGGATCATCATTCAATCCTACTTTAGTTTCGGCTGTACCATTATTGTGATTTTTTTTTGTTTTCCTTTCTTCCTTGCTTAATTTTTTTTGCAATAAAAGGAAAATTTTGTTCATTTGGATTTAGGTTTTTGACTTTTATTTCTTTTTCCTTAAAGCTATTTATCATCGAAAAAATAAAATTTTGATTAATTAAAATTATTAATTATATTTAGTTAAAATCTAATTAAAGTAATTTATAATCTAATCTATTAAAAGAATTGTGGGATTAAGAAGGGATCTAGAAACTTTTACCACTAAAGGTTAATTTTTAATTATTTCATCAAACTCGCTAGCAATTTCTATAAAAACTATTTTCTCAACTTTTATTATTCTTTCTTAACTATCTCGATTTGCCTTTTTCCGCGGAGTTTGGCTGAACGGGTCGGAAATAGCTTTCTTTCCGGCACGTTACACGTTTCACGTGTTTATTAAGAGTTTTGGTGTTTATGGGTCCATAGAGGTGAATTTTGTGAATTAATAATGATACATTTAGATGTGGTCTTTGAAGTGAGGGTTATCTAAAAAGGAGTCTTTTGAATTTTCTTAATGACTGGATCTACAATTGAGTTATAGATACTTTATAAAATTGGATAAATAGAGCTTGGTTTAACCCTTAATCAGCGGGTGTATCCTGTGAGATACATAACAATTGGGTCCAGTGCTAACAAGTTTGAACTTAAATTACGCGGAAACAGGCAACGTATACGGAGAGAGACGATCTTTTAGATGTATACTAGCGCCACTAGTGTCAAAATTAAAAAAAAAATAGATATTTTAAACATCGTTGTTGACCATGGCTGACGAAATGAACACTCCCGCAAAAAAGGTTCGTTTTGAATTATTTCTAAAGTATCAAAAGGCTTAATTGAATAACTGATTACACAGATTTAATTATTAGTGCTTACATAACGTAAAATAAATAATATAAATCATCTTTCAAAGATAATTTTTGAGTAGTACGAGTCTTATTAGTTGTATCCTGTGAGACACGTTGCCTGATTAGGGTTATAAAAACAACACCGCAATTTTCCACTATTCGAATTTATGGAAAGAAACGTTCCTCAGCCGCTCTACCGCCATTAGATCCTAATGATTCTGATGGTGGTGGTTCATCATCTAGCGATGAAGAAATTACTTCAACAAATAATCAATTATTAGCTGAATATGAATCAAGTGATGATGACTGGGTTGAAGAAGATGATGAGAACAACGAACCCCAGAATTCAAACCAGAGACGTACTACTGAAACTTATCGGTAAATTTCTAGTTTCATATCGTATCAATTATTTTTCTATATAAAAGCATTTGTTATAATAAAAATTTGTTTTTATATAAAAATATTGATTAATTTTCAGCTGGCGTAAGGTGAATTTTGACCACTGCTCTACTGTAGAAGAAAATGAGTTTCAAATTCCAGACGAAATACTTACCCCATATCAATACTTCATCAAAATATTTGATCAAACTATTATTTCACTGATTTGTGAGCAAACGAATCTATATTCAGCGCAAATAACAGGCTCCCCAAAATGCTGCACGGATCAAGAAATTCGACAGTTTATTGGTATTTTGCTGGTAATGGGAATTGTAAAAATGCCTTCAATAGACGATTATTGGGCTGTCCACACCCGTTACCCACTGATTGCTGACAGAATGCCAATCAAAAGATTTAAAACGATTCGTCATTACCTTCACTTTTAAGACAACAGCAAAGAAACCCAAGATAGGCTGTACAAAATACGAAATAATTGCACAATATTCGTCCCATCATGGAGTGCATCCGAAATAATTGCACAGCTACTGAAAGTGAAGCTAAATCTTCCATTGATGAAATGATGATTCCTTATAAAAGGAAGAAAGCAGGGACGTTGAAGCAATAACTACCTAAAAAACCTAAGAAATGGGGCTTCAAACTGTTTGTGAGAGCCGGCGTATCTGGTTTCGTCTATGATTATCTAATGTACGCAGGTGGAGCTACATTTGATGAATAGTGTTCCCAGATCACGAAGCCAGCATGGGATTGGGAGCACAGGTAGTTTTGCACCTTTGTAAAAGTATTGCTCAGCCTGCACTTTCTGCAATTTTTTTCGACAATTTTTTTTCTTCTCTCACGCTAATTTAAAGACTACAAGATCATTATCAGTTACGAAGCCTTGGTACAATTCGAGCAAATAGACTCAAGGAATGCTCGCTGCTCTCCGATAAAGAATTGATGAAAAAGGGGCGTGGGAGTTATGATTACCGCACCGATAAAAAAGCTGGTTTGGCAATTGTAAAGTGGGCAGGCAACAAAACTGTCACATTGACCAGCTCATTTACTTCCCAAGAATCAGTTTCTGAGGTTAAACGATGGGACAGAAAAGAAAAAAGGTCTGTCAACACATCATGTCCGAATATTGTAAAGGTTTACAATCATCATATGGGTGGGGTCGATATAGCAGACATGTTAATTGCACTTTTTCGTACCCCACTCAAAACAAAGAGGTGGTATCTTGGCATATTTCTGTGAACAATGCATGGCTCCTCTACGGCCGAGCCATGCATTGTATGGAAGCTAGTGGTGAGAAATCGGTGAAACTGAAAACCTTCCGAATGGACATTGCGATAACATTACTTCAGATATACGCAAAAAAAAAACAGGGGAAGCCTTCACTTGGTGACAGTGCGCCCACAAAAAGAAAGTTTTCCATTGAGAATAAAGTTTTCCACTTGAGATATGATGCCTCGATCATTTCCCGAAATTGGTAAGAAAGGACGGTGTAAAAATTGTACACATGGACAAATTTCAATTTGGTGTAGCAAATGCAAAGTTCAGTTGTGCATAGTAACAGGAAATGCGCAGAGGAATTGTTTTCTGGATTTTCATAAATAAATAGCATGAAATTTATAAGAAAACATAAAAGCGCAATGTTGTGTATTTTTCTTATCCTAAAACGGGCAATGTATCTCACAGGATACAATTAATAAAACAATGATTTTATATAAAAATTACAAACATTGTATTTTTTAGTTTTTTGAGCCTCATATATCCAAAATAAAACAATTTTTTTTTTATTTTAAATTTTTTGGTTTGCCTGATTAAGGGTTAATGAGATGCTGTGTGGAGGGCGGGCAGTGTGAAGCGGAAATAGTGATTATGGCGAGGTAAAGGTGAATTAGGGTAATTTTGATCTTTTGCATGGTTAATGAGAAGATGCTATTCATAATTATACAGGGGGTGCCAAAAGAAGCGAGACGGTCGAATATTTCGCGAAATTTACATCGGATCGAAAAACTGAAAAACACGTGTTCAATATTTTTCAAAAATCTATCGAACAACAAACACGACCCCCCCCCCCCCCCGGGGGGGAACCAGGGGGGGGGGTAAACTTGAAATCTTAAATGGAAACCCCCATTTTATATTGCATATTCAAATTCTACGTGTAAAACTGTATTCAGTACCATAAAAATTTCCACCCCTATCCACCCCCGGGGGTATAATTAAGAGGAAATCAATTTTTTCAATGGAAATATTTAAAACAATTAAAATAATTTACATAATCAATACAGTACTTTAATGCAATATTGTAACATTGTTTAATTCTTGATGGATGGTTTTGTTATGGAAAATAAGATTTGTGAAAAAAAATCTAACAATGATAGTACGTATTTTCATTTTACAAAATGCAAATATCATCGTTTAAATTAACTGAATAAAATCCTTCAAATTACTCTTTCTTATTCTTTCCGCTTGTAAACAAATTCTTTTCTTTATTAATAAATACGTAAACAAAAAGTGGACTATTTTTGTTGTGATTTTTTGTGCTTCATCCATTTGGTAGGTATTTTTTTAAATGACACATTAGTTCAACTATTTAAGTTGATTCAAGCAGATGAACCTTCATCTGTAAAGAAAAATTTGACTTGAAAAAGTTTTTTTCTTTCAGAATGGCTCATCTTAATGAACAAGAAAGAATATCATTACTGATGATAGTAGGCTGGGGTGATAGGAAAAGGTCATACTCGGAAGCAAGAGATATTTTCAATGATACTTTTCGAATTGGAATGGATCCTATCTCCAAATCGACTGTGGAGAGAACGGTTAGAAGATATGAAGCTACAGGCTCTGTGAAAGATCAAGCTAAGTTGGAAAGACCGGAGTCAGCAACAAACGAAGAAGAAGCGTTGAATGTTTTATTATTATTTACGGAAAATTCTCACAGTAGTCTTCGTAGAACTGCCCAGGCTCAAGAAATTGGTACATCTTCAGTCCGCAGGATTTTGAAAAGTAATAAATTGCATCCTTACAAAATGACACTTGTTCATGAGATAAATGAAGATGATACCGACCGACGTTTAGAATTTTGTGAGGACATGATGCTTAGAATAGATCAAGATCCAGACTTTCCTTACAACATTGTATTCTCAGAAGAAGCAACATTTCAATTGAGTAGTACTTGTAATCGGCATAATTGCAGGTATTGGGCAGACGAGAATCCTCATTGGATGCGAGAGAGCAAAACCCGATATCCACAGAAATTAAACGTTTGGGCTGGAATAATAAATAATCATTTGATTGGGCCATTCTTTATCGATGGTAATCTTACTGCTCAAAGATATGAAAACATGCTTCTAAGTGAAATAATTCCAGCAATAAGGGAGATTGCTGGCGATAACTTGGAGCACGTTTGGTTTCAGCAAGATGGTGCTGCACCTCATTGCGGACGGATCATTCGTAATTATTTAGATGAACATTTTCCTGATCGTTGGATTGGACGAAGAGGTCCGATCGAATGGCCTGCCAGGTCACCAAATTTAACTCCACTTGATTTTTTCTTGTGGGGTTATTTAAAAAATCGGGTTTACGAAACGAAACCTCAAAATTTAGATGAATTGCGTCAGAGAATAATTGATGTAACTGCCCAAATACCTGCAGAATACTTAAACAATTCCATCGAATCTGTTTATCATCGATTAGCTTACTGCCAGGAAGTAAACTGTGCACAATTTGAGCATTTACTACAATAAAGTTATTGGCGCCAATCGTGAGAGGCAAGGGGACTCACTAAAAACAAGCATCGCGAAGGGAACAAAAAACTACTACGTCCACGTCGTTGTTCCTGGGTTATGCTAAACGTAGTTTTTTTACTGAAGTCAGATACAAAATCAACGAAAGACGTTAACCTCATATTAGCTGTAGAAATACTTTCACTTGCCAGAAAGAATTGTTTTTGCAATTAGAGCGCCATCAATCGGTCGACTGTCATCCTGTATCATTAGATAGCCTTTTCAAAATACTAATTTTGTGTTCCGAAGCGTATGTCCCGAGAAATTTGACCGTTTGCAGACTTCTGATCTGTATTTGTTTTTCTGCGATTACAGTGCCATCTATCGCGAATCCAAAAGAAAATATTTCAGCTAAAACTTGTTCACTTTTTCACGTAGAATCCGAATCTGCAATAAAAAATGGGAGTTTCCATTTAAGATTTTTAAGTTGCCCCCCGCTCCACCCCCGATTAAATTTTGCGCGAAATATTCGACCATCCTGCTTCTTTTGGCACACCCTGTATATTAAATTGGAAATTTATACATTTTTTTTCTTGATTTAACAATTGTTGAAGTATCTGAAAATCAGAAAGTTAATGCAAATTTCATGGCCAAGTCGGGAAGCAAAACTTTTAAATGGCCATCAAAAATTGATCGTCAACAAATATTTGCTAAAAATGTTCTTTGTAAATAAGAGCCGCCATTCCCTGTTTTTCTTCCCGAAATTTTTCTTTTTCTAATGTTGATGAAATTAATAAATTAATGTAAATTAAAATTAATTAAAATTTAAAAAAAAAATAATAAACATTTTTTAAATAAGTGGTCTCATGTGATTCATTAGATATCAAATTCATGAATTCGTAATAACTCCGAGGATAATGAAAAATTTGAATGGGCTGTTTTTTATTTTTATTCATAAGTATTTGATCACTGCTGGTAGTAGGATTACATATGTATTGCATTACAGATTCTAAATCACTGTATTTTATTTATTTCTAAACGATTTTAATATTTCAAAAATAAATCTTAAAATAACCTTTTATATGATAATGACCCATATACTGCTGAGGAGAAAAGTCATCGGACACTGCAGTGTTTCGAGTCAACACCTAATGAACCAACTTGAGCGTACAATACTTATATCTTCATATCAACAGCTACTGTTTAGTTCCATTATTTTCTAAATAAAATGTCTATTTACTAACCAGATGTCATCGTAGAAAAATTAACTAACTACACAAGTCCATGTATTTTTATAAATCCTAAAAATGTTAACTCTTCTTTCTTTCCGGCTGAGAGAATTTGAGAGGAAAAGCAGGAGTCATCGATCCCCTGATTAAAAGTGAGTTAAACCCAAGCATATACTGTGCCGGTCAGAAGTTTAGCACCAACGTGATTAAAATAAGATTATACGTGTTTAAATGTGTTTGAGCAGCTAAATATCATAAAAGGAATGAAGGTAACGTTGAATAATAATTGGGACAATCCACAAAGTCGTGAGGGGTGTCACAGTAACAAAGACATGAAATGCAAAAAAGGAAACAATCAGATAGCAAAAGTTTAGCACCTGTGGTTCATGTCAGAATTAATCCATGAATAAGTAGAAAATCTGCGATAAACTGACTCCGAACCCAAAAACGAATGTTTAAGCCTGAGTAAACTCCTCTCATACTCTTTAAGCACATACAGAAAACATTTTCAAGCATACAGCGAAATGAACTTTTGTTCATCCGCAAATTTAGAGACCGAAGTTCCGGCTCCAAACAAAATTTCAGCAACAAAAATGGCGTCCCGTTATTTGCGAAAGTGAAACTGTTAGGATATGCAGCAAATTAAAAAAAAATAATTTTAAAAAACAAATTAGACATTGTTAATCAAAATTTTTATATTTGTATAAGGGTCATACAAATGAAAACTAAATTGTTTTATCCAAAGTGTATACAAGGAATTTAAAATTACTCTCCAAATGCGTTAGGCATTTATCCCACTGTGTAATAAGGCGTGTAATTCTTTTATGGAAGAAGTCTTTCGGTTGCTGTATGTGGAACCATTCCAAAACCTCTTCCTTCACTTCATCGTCCGACTGAAACCTACGGCCTTTCAGATGTTTCTTGAGATCCCCAAACACGTGAAAGTGACATGGGGATAAGTTAGGGCTGTAAGGTGGATGCTACATTGCTTCCCAGTTGAACTTTTTGATGAGGTCTACCGTTGCTTTCGAGATGTGAGGACTCACGTTGTCGAGGAGAAGAACACTCCTTGCATTTGATGGCCACGCGCAGTGCCTTCAATGTTTCCCTATATCGTGCTGCGTTAACTGTGGTGCCTTTTTCAAGAAAGTCCAGTAAAATCGGGCCTTTGCGACCAAAAAACACGGTCAACATCACCTTCATCATGCTGTTTGCGATTGCTTGTTTGGACGAAGCAATCACTCGCAGAGCTTCGAAGCGCGAGCGATCGTTCTTTCTCACGTGATGCAACACTTTCAACCTATTGTTCAATTTGCACTTGGGGTTTCGCAGTTGTTGAAAACAAAACTTAAGATCGTACACGTCATCTTTTTTTTTTTTCCCACATAAATTTTCGTTTTCATTTGTACGACCCATATATAATAGAATATTGCAGCCTTTTATAAGTGGGAAAGTATAAACATGTATAACGATTGTGATTATAAGCCTTTTATAAGCACGCTGTTAGTGCGTTTACTAAAAAGTTTTCGATATCATTGCCGCTAATATCGATAGAGCTAACGGGACTTTCAACAGTCGTTTGTTTGAGTGTAGTATTTAGACCAATGAATTTGAACGGTTTACTTTTTAGACAAGTCCGGTAAGGTTTGCAGTTACTGGTAAAATTCGCAAAAAAAAAAAAAAAAAATGTTCCAAATAAAAATTCGCGAAATTTTAACCGCGATATACCAGGGGATTACTGTATTTTGTTTAATGAATAAAATATTCACTTATTGTTGCTTTTGCGTTTGAATATTGTACTGAAAATAGCATTACTGAAACACTTCGATGTTTTCAAAACATCAATGTTTATCCTCGATAATATTGAAACATCGATGTTTTCATCATATCATCCTACCAAGAACGGATGAAGGTACCCGCCCTCATCCGTTCTTGATCATACGATATAAATCATTGATGTTTTGATTCGATGTTGGATTCCTAATTTAAAGACATCTTTACGAGAACATGTGTATCTGTGGAGAAGGGGCAGGACATTAAAATATAAAGGAAAGGTGGGGAAAGGGAATCTGCAAAATCCCTTTACAGGATGAAAGTATCGGAAGGAGCCTACTTGAAACATAACATATAGGCTATACCATCCACATCAATGATTAATTAACAACTAGTAAGTAAAAGCAAATGTTAAAATCTTCGATAAATGTGTATTTTAATATACCAAACAATATCACGGCTCGTATTAATTCGTTATTACTACCATAAAATAAACAAAACTTATCGAAATGTTAACAAGAAGAAGCAAGAGACAATTTCTAAAATTAATATGGATATTAAATGTATTCAGGAAATATAAAATTTAAATAAAACTTTAAACAAAATTTAAATTGTTTCTTTTGTAACTTTTCATGTTAAGTTTTGCTTTTTTTTTAACTGCCATTATTCTTGGTCTGGAAAAGGCCTGGGAGGCGACCAAATGGGGCTTCACCGAATTTTAAATGGAGGAAAGTGTACGAACCCTGATAAATTAAAAGAAGAATTTTGTGCAAGATTAAGACTAATGTTTTGTGAAAGTAGGAAATAAAATATATTACATGTTCATGGAAATGTTGAAAAACAATTACATGTTATAAAGTATCATTGTATAGCAACACAAATCCTTAAATCAAGAGAAATTTCTGAGCTCAACCACCCCTGCAATTGTTTATAATTCTTGGATTGTTGTTTAAACATTAATCTTAATCAGATTCAGAAGATTTGTACAAATTATCTGTTTCTAGGCTATTATCTTCTTCACCTGTAAATGATTTCTTTTTTGTGTGTATGTGAAATATTTTCTTAAATATATATAATTTTTAAGAATTTGGTGAAAATTTTTAATTAAAAAATATGATAAACTTTGTATGACGTAAATTTTATATGTTTTAATTCGAGATAAAAATTTATTATCCATTTACTCTTCATAAATACTTTCTTTTTCAAAATACTCAGTTTTCGGGTATTTACCCATCCCACATCACTACTTTTGGGACCCTATGAATTTTGGCCATTCTGAATTATTATTATTTTGCATGCTTTTGTAATTTTTAGTGTATAGTTTCAAATTATTATATATATGTATATTTTTTTTTTCTACAGATGCTGCTAAAATAAATTCTGGCGAGAAAGTCACGCTAAGTGTTATAGAAGCTTTTCTGAAGGATTTTCTGCGATTCGCCCCAGATAAATGTGGAGGCCGCAGGCAAAGGAATAATATTGTTTAAAATAAAATTATTTATTTCAAACCTTTCTTGTATTTAATCATTTGTACTTGCAATTATTCAATTTCATAATTTTGCAGGGATTCAGATAAGGACAATAGATAATAACAATATAAAGTTAAATACTAAGAATAGGCTTTATAATAATTTAGCTGGAGGAATTAATGTCTTTATAGTGAATGGAAATATATTGGTAAAAATGTTAATAATATGTTTTTAATATCAAAAGTATTCAAATTATAGTTGATATCTCTGTAAAGGAGTATTCCGGTTCAGTTCTGTTTAATACGAGTTCTCGTACTTAAGAAGCAATATACAGCTTTTTCATGCCAGTTACTATAAATCAGTTTTGATCAGGTTGTCCAGTTTTGTACATCCTTGAAAAAAAACCATCCTGGACAAAATAGTTTGAATGAAACATATGCTTGTCATGACATTAATATATGCATAAACATTCAGTATATACACATTTTGGTATCAGGGGGCATCAATAAGAAATAGAAAAACATGATATAAATTTTCATTTAGTTAAAAATATTAAATGCAAAATAATGAAGAAATTATACAGAAATCCATAAAATGCATACTATTTCATATATGAAATTTGGGTTACCCTACACTTCATCGAATCACACATCATCGAACCACACTTCGTCGAATCGGCAAACCACACATCATCGAACCACATTTCGTCGAAATCAGGCCACATTTCATCGAATCGTTTTAAAAATATGGTAGGGATGTTGATTCCGATTCTTTCGCCCCCAAAATAAGTTTTTTTGCGTCGATTGTGTTCTATTCGATTTATTGTGAATCGAATCGAAATACATGTATAAACATTATTAAAATTTTTCCATTAATCAATTAATGAATGTCCATTATTACAGGCTTTCCTTCTCATTTACCCGGAGTTCCCATTGGAGGCCCGGGGTCTACTTGAGTACTGGGACCAGTACTATGTCAGAGGAAAGCTGGTAACTCTAGAAAATGGGGCAACGATGCGTGTTCCTCCGATATTTCCGCCTGCATTGTGGAGCGTCTTCACCATGCTGGCCAGAGGACTGCCTAGAGGAAGCAACCATGTGGAGGGCTGGCACCGCCGCTGGAACACCCTTGTCGGCCAACCTCATGTAGGAGTGAATTCAGATTCATTAGAGAATTACAGCAAGAACAAGCGACAACCCAGGAAAGGGTTGAAAGACGAAATGGTGGTGTTCGGCCACTACCTCAGAGGAGAGCCATTCGTGAGAGAGAGGCACGGATCTGAGCGGTGTTTGAGGATCGTAATAACCGGAGTGTCTCGGATTATATTCGAGGCATGGCCAGAAATTTTGTATTATAATAATAAAAAATAAAAATATTGTGCAATATTAAATGATTCGTTTTTGTGGTAATATTTATCGTAACAATAATAATATCATAATTACGAATATCGCAACCATCATAGAGGAGAATAAGTTAGAGGACGAATTCGCACAAGTGATGAAATACTCGTTAAATAATAAAAGTCAATTATTAATAACTGTTGGCTTTTGATATTCATAAAATAATATAATAAAAAAATCCACTCTCACAATAACAATAAAATTATTCTTCATATATATTATTGTGTAATTCGACGATGTGTAATTCGACGATGTGGGATTCGACGATGTGAGGTTTCGGCGATATGTGGTTCGATGAAGTGGGGTGTACCGGAAATTTGATATTCAATATACATAAAGATTGTAAAACTATTTAATAGTCATCAAATTCTTCAGTAGCAAATTGTTTGTGTTTAGAATTTAACATTTTATAAGGCATTACCAATTTTGTAGCAGTTTGTAATCCAAGCCTATTTCTAATCACACAATTAATTAAAAAATATGACAATGCAAATGTTTACTGTTTTCTACATAATGTATTAGATTTCAATAAGCTTCATAAAACATTTAATGTGACAGTATTTTTTTTAATCTTAATTTTTTTTACAATATTTATACCATGGCAAAATAACCCTTTCTTTTTCTATTAATATGCAATGTAATAATGCAGCTATGTTCAAAAGCATATTTATTTTGTTAATTTTGATTACTTTTACAGTAAAATATTGTCTAAAATTAGTTGTACCAGCATGTAATTAAGTTTTTTGCAGTTTTATTAATACAACGCATCCCCTACAATTTTCTAATTAGACCCCAATAGTAATTAGCTGTTTTAGGAAATTTGTTGCTGGGAGTATACATAAAATATTTTCAATAATTTTGTAACAGCAGAGGCACTATATCATATATGATATAATAATAATAATAATAATAATAATAATAATAATAATAATTTAAATTCAATTCTAAGGCACAGCTGTCCATTGATTTTCCAATATTATTTATATATAAATAAAATATTTTTTAGTTAACTATTTAATTAAAATAGAATGATTGCATAATAATCATATCTAATAAATCTGCAAAAAAACTGTTAATTACATGCTGGTACAATTGTATTTTACAGTTAACTAATTTTAGACAATATTTTACTGTAAAAGTAATCAAAATTAACAAAACAAATGTGCTTCAAATTTGAACATGGTTATAATATATTAATGTTGGTGTTACATTAGAAAATTGATGGAAATACGTATATTAATGTCAGGGCTATGTTAGAAAACTGTTGGAAATACGTTATATTAATGTTGGGATTATGTTAAAAATAACCCAGATCTAACGGACAGCGTACCATTTCTGCGTTAGTCTAACGCATGGACCTAACGTTTGAATTACGTATTGGAATTTACATTGGAATTACGTAAGCATGCTAGCTGGATACAGGCTACTCTACATTGAAGAGCATCTGAAAGAAATAAAAACCACCACCACGGACCTAGCCAACTCTATCTATCCAACAAAATTCAGGATATCCACGCCGATCTTAGGGAAACTAACACAATTAACGAAATGTGACAACACTATTACAGAGCTAACTGCAGAAACTCAAAAACTGGAAAAAGATTTACAATCCATCAAATCACAAATGAAAGATAATATTCAATACAATTCAAACCTAATAATTATAATCAATGGTATTCCTGAAAAGCAAAACGAAAATTTAATGATTATATACGTAAAATATGTAACAAATTGCACGTCGACTTCTCCCTTTCACATTGACGCAATCCATAGATTTGGAGTGAGAGATGTCTATAGCAAAAAAAAAAAAACGAGGCCTATCGTTGTGGAATTCATGAATAAGAGTCTTAAACACTCAATTCTGATTAATAAGAAAGCTATCTTAAATTCCCTACACATACAGTACTGACACTGACTTTTCTCGAAATTTTTCATTTATCCCCCTACAAAAATAATTTCTTCAGAAAAGCCAAAGAAATTAAATATCCAAAAGTTACAAATTCTTATGGACTGTAAAAGGTAAAAATCTTTGAGGAAACACAGTAATTGAATATCTTTTGCAATTAAGTGTGAAAATGACTTAAATGCTTTGTAGTTACATTAACGCTATGGAAAATTTTACTTTCTTTTTTCAAAACGTTAGAGGCCTTAAAATAAAACTACTAGATTTTTCTTCATCGGCTTATGAAAATTCGTATGATTTTATTATTCTTTGTGAAACATGGTTAAATAATAATGTTAATAACGGTGAACTCTTCGATGATAAGATACTATATTGAACGAAAAAATAGAGACAGGACAATGAAAAAGAAGGATGGAGGTGGTGTCCTAATCGCAACTAAAAACTCCCTGATTGATTCATTTTTTTATTAATTAATCTTGGTCGATCAGTTTTTCTGCTTAGTGTATTCTATATACCTCCCTCTATCACTCCTTCTGATTTTAATATCTTTCAAGATAATGTCTCTTCTTTCGCTCTGTCTGTCTGTGATAAATTTTTATTTGTTGGTGACTTTTAATGTGCCAAACTGTTTCTCTACAACTACTTCTACCACCAACTTCTAAACTTAGAAATCTAAAACTTTATGAACAACTTAAACTGCAATCAGATCAATACAACTGCGAACAAATATTTCGTTCGATTTAGTTTTCGTTAATTTCACTCAATTTTGCTGTACGAAAGAAGACGGTTTAGTAGCAGAAGATGATTATCATCCCAGATTAAATATTGTAGGCAAAATTGCTACAGCACCAGAAAAATTTGTCAACTTAAGTTCTCACCCTTTATACAGTAAGGCTAATTTCTTAGCCCTCTATCTAACTACTTTTCACTAAGTCTTCTCTGAGTACTCATTCCTGTGTTAATAAAATGGTCTCCCATTTCTACAGTACCGTATATTATATCTCCCTCCGTGTACCCTTCGCTACAAAAATTAGATTTAGGAATTTTTCTATCTGGGAAAGCCGTGAGACTGTACGTTTACTTAAAACTAAACTCGCCTACTGAGAAAGAAAACTTTCGCCTGTTAAGACCGAACGCCAAAAATTCCATTAAACAAGACTTTAAAACCTACTTTCATAATGCCAGACTTCATATTAGACGTGACCCCAAAGAGTTCTAGAGCATAGTCTTACTTACTTACTTTTCAAACCCGCTTATCCGTTAGGGTCGCGGGGGCAGCAGCCCTATGGAGGATCTCCAGCGATCGCGATCTTCCGCCATCAGGCGCATGTCCTCCCTGGTAATATCCAAGCGACTCGAACTCAGATTCTCCATGTAGTCTAGCCACCTGGTTCTAGGCCGACCCCTTGGTCTCTTACCCACCGGCTTGGAAAATAATAACTGCCTAGGAAGACTAGTTTGCGGCATCCGTATCATGTGGCCATACCAGCGCAACTGAGATCTCTCAATGCGGAGAAATAGCGACTCAACACCTAAAGATTCCCTTATTGTGCTGCTATACACTCTATCTAGTAGGGTAGCACCTGCCACACCTCTCAGAAATCTCATTTCGGCCGCTTGTACCCACGATCTCACTCTTTCGGTCATTACCCAAGCCTCATGACCATAGGTGAGAATGGGGACAAAGATGGATTTGAAGACGGAGAGCTTGGCTTTGTTACCCAGCTCGCGTTTCGTTACCACGGATCGCCACAGTTCACGTCTGAAACAGCTTGCTGCACCGATCCGAGCATCCAATTCTTTCTCCTGCCGTCCATCACTCGTGATGGAATGGACTCCACCTGTCTCAATGAGGCTCCCCTAACATGGAGA
>JAHWFO010031421.1:0-11982 GCA_023313115.1 Rhysida immarginata | reverse complement strand
GACGGCAGGAGAAAGAATTGGATGCTCGGATCGGTGCAGCAAGCTGTTTCAGACGTGAACTGTGGCGATCCGAGCATCCAATTCTTTCTCCTGCCGTCCATCACTCGTGATGGAATGGACTCCACCTGTCTCAATGAGGCTCCCCTAACATGGAGAGCGCACTGAGCAGAACCTCGGTTTTAGCCACACTTCATCCCAGCTTCTTCACATTTGGCTGCAAACCGGTCTAGTGCATGCTGAAAGTTGGTGCGAGAAAACCCAAGGAGAACAAGGTCGTCAGCAAAGAGCAACCTCTCCACCAGGCAGTTGCCCACACAAACACGCTCATCGCCTCGGCTGCCCCTGTCTATCCAGTCCATAAAGATAATGAAGAGGGGCGACAGTACGCACCCTTGGCGGAGTCCAACACCCACGGTGAACGGTCTTGACTTAATGCCATTTATCCGGACACACATCTCAGAGCTTTCGTACAGAGACATGATAGCAACCAGTAATTGCCCATCCACTCTATACTCTTGCAACACTTGCCAGAGCTTCTCCCGAGGAACTCTGTCATATGCTTTTTCGAGATCCACAAAGCAAGCGTAGACCTCTTTTGCTTACTCCCAGGATTTCTCAAAGATTTGCCTTAGAGCAAAGATGTGATCCGTCGGAGATGTGATTCCATCTGCTCCCCCAACAGTTTGGAGTCGACTATTTCCCGACTTCTCTTCTCCAGACACTTAGCATACACTTTCCCAGGAATGCTGAGCAAAGAGATGCCTCGATAGTTGTTGCAATCTCTCTGATCTCCCTTTTTGAAGATAGGAATCACAATTCCTATCTGCCATTGCTTAGGGGCCTGTCCAGATATCCAAGCAACCTGACACACTCGAGTCAGCCACAGGATACCATCCTGATTTAAGGCCTTTAACATCTCGGACCGGATTTCATCATCACCTGCAGCTTTGCCAGTCTTCAGGGACTTCTGTTTCAGTGATACTACCGTGACTATTTTCCGCTCCAAGGTGCACCGCGTATGCCTCAGTTGTTGTTGTCACCGGATTAAGAAGAGATGCAAAGTATTCCTTCCACTTATGCAATACGCTCTCCTCCGTTTTCAGAAGCCTCCCATCTGAACTCTTAATAGTTTGTGATGAAAGACTTCTTTCCACGGAGGCGGCGCACGGTCTGCCAGAACACCTTGTTTGCCGAACCATAGTCTGCCTCCAATTTCTCCCCGAACTTCTCCCAGGCCTTGGCTTTAGCTGTTGATACTGTCTTTGCTGCTGCTTTTCGCGCCTCAGTGTACCGCACTCAACTTATTTGCAAGCCATAGCAAATAGGCTTCCTTCTTTGCCTTGACAGGTTCCTGACAGCAACAATCGTGATAGTTTCACGACCGGACAATATAACAATGGCAGAACAAATTCTACCTGCAGTTTCGACATCTGTCCCTGCTCCAGATACTGTCAAGGAAAAGCCTCCTGTAAAAACAAAGAATAATCGGAAGGGGAAAGGCTCGAAGGCCAAGAGCGAAGAGAAGTTTCGTGCTAAGAAAAACGAACAGTTTAAGTACGAGCTTCAAGCCTCGCTTCTTAAGCGACTCAACGTTTCGGACCCCATCAATTTATCTTGCATTATTTTACAATCATCAATCCCAATTGAGTGGATGCCCCCTTACCGTGGGTCAGGGGTTTGGGTGCTTCAGGGATTCTGTGAGCTATGCTGGTTGTAGCACGGCTACTTTAGGGTCACCCTTACCAGAAAGGTCATGGTTGAGAAGTGAGACGAAGAGTATCCAAACAAACATATATCTCATGATGTCGACGAATGAGAGAATTCATACTGCTTCAGGTGTGGCGCATGTTAAAGTCACCCGCGTTCGGGAGTTAGGCAGAGGCTCTCGTTCGAAAAATAGTCGACAGTCTCCCGGCTGTTATCTCGGAGCAATGCCTCCGAGAAGCCCCACCAGTGCACTCGCTATGCGCTTGGGGAAACGGTCGGGGGCAGCGCATGCCTTTACCCAGGAGGAGAAACGGGTAAAGCGACAACGGGATAGGGTGCTGTCAATTGGCACTTGGAACGTATTCTCCATGACAGGAAAGGAATCAGAGTTAGTGGAGGAAGCCAAACGGTATCGACTGGATATCATAGGTATTACCTCTACGAAACGTCCGGGTTCTGGAACTGTGGACTTAGGAGGGTGGAAGCTTTTCTACTCTGGTGTCGACCCTAACATGACTGCCCAGGCGGGAGTAGGGATACTCACAAGTCCCCGGCTGGCAGATTATGTTGCAGATTGGACCCCCTTAGATGGAAGACACTGTCTCCTGAAACTTCAGATAGGGAAACGGTCTCTCTCTCTCTATTCGTTGCATATGCTCCGAATGCAGTCACAGAGTACCCACTTTTTCTGGATGAAGTTGATGCTGCTCTTAGCAGGAGAGGGAGTGCAGATTCTGTCATCCTGATGGACGACTTCAATGCACACGTAGGGGCTGATGACCAAACGTAGAAAGGCGTGATTGGGAGGAATGGTGACCCCGATTTAAATGCGAATGGGAGGTGCTTGTTGGATCTCTGTTGCAACAATGGACTTTCCATCACAAACACCTTCTTCCAGCACAGGGATGTCCATAAGTATACCTGGTACAGGGATGCAATGGACCAGCAGTCACTGATTGATTTTGTAATGGCAGTGGCTACGTACAGTGCAACCTTGTACGCCTTCCGTTCAATGCAACGGAAGTGGCTAGCTATACCGCCATCTACCAACAGCTTCAGACTCCAAACTTTCTCTAATTTCGAAACAAGCAATATGGCAGATTCCCAACGCTCAGTGGAAAACACTAGCCGCCACTTCTACAACACTAGTACGTGGACGCCAACGCTTCGCTCACGGCGACCCCGAATTACAAACATACCCCGAACATAACCGGTTACAGGGGCAGTTGGTTTCCCCTTCTACAATACTAGTACGCGGACGCCATCGCTCCGCTCCAGCGTCCCCTGCTCACGGCGACGTCGATTTACATACGTACCCAACCTATTTGTTTACAGGGGGCAGTTGGTTTCCCCTCGGCCGGTTACAGGAGGCTAATGATCCGTATATTTTAGTGGTCACAGAAATGGCTGCCAGGAAGTTACGGGACCTCATTTTATGGCTAAACCTAAGTTAACCTCAGTCAATCTAACCCAACACTAGAACGCTCAAAAAATGCTGGCTTACCTTTAAGGCATGGTTCCTTTCGACAATGGCTAATCATCCAGAAAGCAGAAAAAAAGAAAATCTGAAATCCACACGACCGTGACATGCCAATTGTGTGGTTGCTATAACAACAGCTAGCCAAAACACGCCCTCTAACGTCGGAATCCATAAAATACGGTTTTGATTCTGCCGGCAGATGGCGGCACAGCTTGCCACTTCTGTTGCATTGAACGGAAGGTGTACAAGGTTGCACAGTACGTAGCCACTGCGTTTTGTAATTGTTTCAGCCGACTTATCCCGATCAGTGTTGGATACTCGTGTGAGAAGAGGGGCAGAACTATCAACTGATCACCACCTTGTTGTCTGCACTTTGCGGTTCTCTGAATCCATGCCAACCAAGCGAAATACTAGGTTCAGACAAACTTGGCGCATCAAATGGGAGGCATTGGAGGATAGAGCTGTGAGGAAGACCTTTGCAGATAGCATGTCTTCAAGTTTCAAAGAACTAGAGCATAGTCAATAAAAAAAATTCCAATACCAAATATTATAACCATTCCTTGTATTATAATGATATGATTTGGAAATTTTAACCCTTTAAGGCCTGGCGGGACTCAGAAGTCCCATTTTTTTTACATGCATTTTCTTACTAACCGAAAGGTTTGAACTCTCGGAGCCTGTAGGGACTTTTTGGGCTGAGTGTTTTCTAGTTCCCATAATCGACAATAGTCGTCACTAGTTGTTTTTAGGCTTGCAAAGTTCACATGATTGGCCATGTGCAGCCATTATCCACTGCTTTGTAGGTGATAGGAGATACATCTGTACACTAGTACTGGAAAATTAGAGTTCTAATAACTCTGGTAAGTTCAAATTTTTATATATAAATTATATATAGTTGAGAATTCAATACATAAAACGAAATTAACTTTAGTTTTTGTTATCCAATGATTTAGAGCGCCGAAAGTTTAGGGACTGTTGAATTCCGACAGGCTTCAAGGTCAAGCAAGCATGGCTTCTTACTCCAGGGTGGGATTGAGCTCAGAGATGATTACTGAATTACTTGCAAACATAGAAGATGATACAGGGATCACAGATAGTGAATCAGAGGATGAAGAAGAGGAAATTTCTATATTACCTGAAGAAACTATTCACAATGTGAGTTATATTATTCGAATATTATTTATTTATTATTTCTTTATTTATATTTATATATCAATTTACTTACGAAGAGCTCTTACGCAAAACAAGTTATACCTATAACAATTTTAACTTTTTTCAGCAACATAACTTATAATCAAGAGCAATAATTTCTGCAAATATATTTTTCAAATATATATGACATATTTGCAATAATTACCACAGTGTGAGCCAATTATATGAAGAGAGCATGTTGCGGTTATTAGTGCAAAAACGTTAAAAATGGATATAACATGTTTTGCAAAACACTCTTTATATATTGTATATTTATTTATTTTTCTTTATTTCTATATTTTTATTTTGTATGCATTTTTATTTATATGTATTTTTTTATTTGTGAAGTTTTCATAAATGAATGATATATCAAAATTCATTATCTCTCTAATTAATTTACAGATCTCATCCCTCAGTATCATCTCAAATGTAGAAGGAATAAAATCAAGTAATGGAGATGCCAGCTGTCACAGAAATGAACATACAGAAACTGATGATGTTGATGATGAAAATTCGAGTGATGAAGCAGAACCCCTGTCAACTTCAACTGTACAAAGGATATGGACAAAACCTAACAAGAACACAGAAAAACCAGATTTTACCTTACAGCATGGTGCAGTGCATGCACATTTTTCTGACTGTATGACTGCAACTGATTATTTCTTAAAATTTTTTTCAAAAGATATCATTGAGCTTATAGTATTTCAGACCAACCTGTATGCTGTGCAGAGGGGACGAAAATTTACTCCTCTACAAACAACTGAACTCTATGGATTTCTAGGCTTAAGGCTTGGGCACACCAAAAGCAGTTGCAGTGCGGTAGCAGTGCGTCTACGTTAGTAAATAATGTAGTTATATGAGGGATGACACACTGAACAAACGCGGGCCTGCTGAACCTACCTGCTCCGCCACTGCGCCGCGCACGCACTGCTCTTTAACAAAACACTTGGACGGGAGCAGCGCTGGCGCGGGGCGGTGGCAGCGCATGCGCGGGGCCGCCGCAGTGAGCACACGTTGTATTACTACGTCCGCCGTTTTGCTAGTCACACCAGAGCAGTTGAGCGGGACAGACGCAGTGCAGTTTCCAAACGGTTGTATTTTTTTTACAAATTTAACATGGAACCAAATGAAAAATTGATAGAGTTGGTGAGAAAATATAAATGTTTATATGATTTAAAGGACAAATATTACAGAAATACGGTTTACAAGATGCGACTATGGGTGAAGATAGCTCAAGAAATGAACATGACGAGTAAGTTGAAACTTTTATTGATTGTTATTAAAGTATGATACAAACTTTTCTCTCACATTACAAGCTAAATTTGACGATCTTTGATTAGTACGTCGTAAGGGGGCCAACGCTTCCAGTTGTGATGTTGTTTCTGGCTGTGTTGTAGCCGCCGTTGTTGCCGTAGTAGAAGTGTCTTGTCTGTGGCCATCTTTTATTCGAACACAATTGTGTAAACAACACGTTGCTTGGACGACACATATAGCTGTTTCAACTTTACATTCAATAGGCCTGTGATAAACACGCCACTTCTCTGTCAAAATACCGAAGGCGTTTTCAACGACGCGACGTGCCCTACAAAGTCTGTAATTGAATCCTTTTTTTCTCTCATCGTTCACAACTGAGTTTTTAGGAAATGGTCTCATTAGGTAAGGCTTCAAAGCGAATCCTTCGTCTCCAATCAAGACCTGTGGAACAGGATCAGTGGACCCTGGTAGCGGTTTAGCTGGCAAAATTTCTCTTCTTGCTATGTAATTATTATAAAAAACAGAGTTTTCAAATATGCCACTGTCACTATGCCTGCCATAATTGCCTATGTCGACGATCAAAAATTTGTAGTATGGGTCTACTATTGCTAATAAAACTATTGAAAAATATGATTTATAGCAAAAATAATTAGAACCACTATTTGGTGGACATTCAATTTTCACGTGCTTGCCATCAATACTACCGACACAGTTTGGGAATCCCCATAGTTCTCTATATCCTGACTCAGACTCCTTCCATTTTTCATCAGTTACCGAAGGCATGAATATTGGTTGCAATACTTCCCAAATAGCTTTACACACTTCTTCAACAATCTTCGAAACTGTACTTCGTCCTACTCGAAATGAGAATGCTATAGTTTGATAAGAATCTCCTGTTGATAAGTATCTGAAACAAAAAATAGTAGGTATTGTAAGTAGGTAAATATTATGTAGCTATTGCATTAATTTAGGTAGGCATTGCACTTGTGTGAAATACCGTAGAATTGTTTTAATAATAATAACAATTTTGTGCTTCTTTTTTGCAGATGATGCGGTGAAACATAAGTGGAAGATTTTAAGAGATGGATATGTGAAATATAAAAAACAGCTAGCTGGACAGACAGGATCAGAACGAAAAAATATTACTTTTATATGGTCGGAGCAACTAAGCTTTTTGGATGATACAATACAACCAAGATCATCAAAAACCAATTTCATTCCACTAATAGTTGGTGATCCTCAAAATAATGAAACTCAGCAGTCCAATTACTCAGGTTCAGAGACTACGGTGATTGATCAGGCACTTTATTCAGACAATGTAAATGACACTGAGAACCCAACAACATCTTCGGACACACCAAGCGCTTTAACATTGATGTCACCGCAAGAACTTGAAACTCCAAATCCTCCTGCATTGTCACCGGCCCAGGGATTTCAAGCTCAAACTCGAAGCTGCCGACGTCTGCCGGAGTCTGATATTGACAAAGCTTTAAAATATTTACAATCGAAAAACCGACCCGTTCATGATGGTATCGATCACTTATTTTTAAGCTACGCAAGCACCTTTAAAACTCTTTCCCGTCGTAAACAAACCGAATTAAAAGTCAAGCTGGCAACAATATTCGCAGAAGCAGAGTTTAGTGAAATCGAAGAAACCCCGGTACCATCGCCCGCCTATTCATTCGTCTCGCAAGGTTCTTCAAGAACACTCCCTCCACAAGAGCTCACGAGTTACCGAAATGATTTACAAAATTTATCAACAGCTACTCAACAAGACCTGCTCACTTGTAACAGAGACCAGTACAATTTTCATGATGCACCACAAATTAATAGAGACTCACCAATTCCTGAAGACGTGACATTTGAAAATAATTTCACACCTTTGTAACTAATACAATGGTTGTATGTTTTACAGTTTTTAAAAGGTCAGGTCATTTGTTTGTACAAAAATAAGAGAAATGAGTGTTGTCTACCAATCTTCACCATATGTGATTTTTAAGAAAATTAAAAGAAATGTCTGTAGGTACACAAACACACAATCAGAGCAAGTACGACTACGTGAGTTAATTTGCAATTGACGTCCGGGTGACACACTAAAACAACACGCGCTGCTGAATGTACAGAGAAATAAAGAGGTTAAGACGATGCAATTAGCAATAGATAATAATTAGAGTATGTAGTATTTAAGGCATTAGATCGGTAAGCACAGGAGGCTACACAAGGCTAAACATGAGGCTAAACAAGAGGAAACACCAGGCAGAAGATGGAGGAAAACACTGAGTGACCACGAGTCACGCTGGACCGCTGCTGCCTCGCCGAAGACCGACGTCACTGTGTCTCCGCCTCCTCAAGTGTCCAGCAGCATATTCCTCAATTATATTCAACTACTTAACTCAAGCCTGTATTTCATTACAACGGTCATCCTACTATATTACGTATATACATTATACGTAACAGTGGTGACCCCGACCAAGGAACACGCAACCTTCAATAGAAGATATACCATTATACGTAACATGTCTACTACTAATGTTCATATTTTTAATATAATAAACCGTATTTTAGATGTTGATTTTTTACTAAATATAATTGTGTAGATGTACCAATTGAGGTACAGACCAATATATACTAAAATATGCCGAGTGATGTGATTTTTTCGCTAGGTTTTTTTTTTCATTTAACCCTGTATCAAAAAATAAAAATCACATCACTCGGCATATACAATACAATACAAATCTTATAAATTTTACTTACCGCAAACAAATTGCCAGCCGCTCTCTTGAAGAGATGGCAACTCTGTAGTTTGTATCAGTTTTTATAATTTTCAGTCGTATCAACTCATGCAATTCTTCAAAAGAACTCTTCGACATCCGAAAATAAGTATAGAACCGATCTTCAAAACATTCTAATTCCCGACATAGACGATGATACTCCCCATATTCTTCTCTTCTCTTATTTATATCGTGAACCCATATTCTTTTTTTTTTTTACCTAAAGCTAGAAGCAACAATAGCTCCTCTTCGTCAGAGTCCGAACCATTCAACATCTTGCAGTGTACTGAGTGTGGCGATCGATACGACACACATAGCGCGGTTATAAAGCAGGGACCGCCTTTAAACTGCTTTCCGACTGCTCATGTTTCTGATGTGACGTCAACCGCGGCGCAACTGACCTGCCCTGCTATGGAGCTGCGCCTGCCCTGCTTTTGGTGTGCCCAAGCCTTTAGCATCTTTGAGGCACTCAAGCCCCTCCACCACGTCAAGGTAGTGCCCACGGAGGGGAAAAGAAGTCCTGAAAGGTCAACATTTTGTTAGTGATGATGAAGCTGAAGCCGCAGTGCTCAAATGGATTAAGGACACCACCAAAAACTTTCTTTTTCGACGGGATGATGCAGTGGATTCACCGTTTAGAGAAGTGTGTAGCGCTTAATGGAGACTATGCCGAAAAATAAACATAAATTTAGAGAGAAATAAATTTCTTACATTTTGATACCAGTTTCGTAATTTTATCCGTTATACGAGGCCTGTGAGAAAAGTATCCGACCTAATTTTTTTTTTGCGAAAACCTGATGGATTTGGATCGCGCGCGCTTGCATGAGCCGACCTTGAACCTTTGTGCGTATGCGTGAATTATTTCCCGCCTCTCAATAGCGTCAGTTGCTGGCAATCAGCATTAGAGGGAGGTAGTGTGTTGTGCTCTCGTCGGGTTTTGATTTGAAGGAAAATGACGGAACGACTGGAGCAGCGTTACTGCATCAAATTTTGCCAGAAACTGGGCGACAGCCAGGTGGAAACCATCCGGAAGATTCAGACGGCTTTCGGTGACGATGCTATGGCATCACAGAGATCAAGGACTGGTACAACCGGTTTAAAGACGGCCGCACGTCGGTGGAGAGCGAGCCACGCTCCGGTCGGCCATCAGCATGCCGAAATGACCAGGGGTGCGTTGTTCGACATTGAGGGAAAGCGCGCTTGTCCTTGGAGTCGAACAACTGCCTTTTAAGCCAACGCTTGTACAGAGTTGGAGGGGGCGGCGAACCGCAAGCGCTTAGCGATTAGTCATTGCATGTCTCATCGAGACTTATCGAGTAGTAGGGAGACTGAGTGTGCGCAGAAACGTCAAAACCGCGTGGTTTTTGTATTCTTCTCTTTACTTTTCCCACGTGCTTCTCTCTTCTTCAATCATGGAAACGACACAGGAAATAGAATGGGAGAAACAGCGGCAGCGCACCCAACTGCCTACGGACGGGCAAAAATCATTTTTACTTGATACTTTAGAATCAAGTAGAGAGATGGCCTACCAACAGACAAATTTTTTGGAGGGTGAAACTTCCAAAGACCGCCAAAAGAAATGGCAGGCACTGGCGACAAAATTAAACGCCATGGGTCCGCCAAACAAGACCCGGGCGGGTTGGCTTAAGATGTGGCGTGACTGGAGGAACAGAACTCGCCAGAAGTATTAATTTTTTTTTTTTTATTGGTCGATGATACGGTGTTTCATACTTTTTTTTATTCGACTTCATTTTAATTCGTTTTGAAGATACGTGAAAATCAAGGCGGAATCAAATAAGACCGGGGGAGGAAAATCAGACATCCAGCAAAAATTAACAAAGCTGGAGCAGCGGTAATTAAATTCATTTTTTTAAGCTTTATTTCATGTATTTAGTACTGAAATCGCACATGTTGTAGAGTATTAGATTTGGCCGGGTGGGATTCCGTCGAGGGGATCGAGGCGATCGTCCCGAACCCCGACGGAAAACCAGTGTCTTCGCCAATAAAACCCATGGACGTGGTGGGCTCAAGCCATGACATTTCCTTTCTTGAGGTGGGTATGAATTATGATTTGTTAACGTTGTTATCTTTGCACCATATAGTAAGAAACTATAGTAAGAAACTTCCGCACAACTGTAATATATTCTGTGTTATAATAATATTCTGTTTGGCGCGATGAGCATGCGCAGTTTGTACGTTGTCATTATTCATTACAGATGGAGTCTGTTGTATAGAGCCTATGTTATAATAGCTAATAAAGAACCCATCATATAAGATATAACATGGTGGTAGTGATGGTTTTAGTAAAGTTTCCATAAACAACTCACAAAGAATCACTAGCAGAAAGTGATAATTGATGACATTCAAGTAAAAGCAGAAAAAAAAAAAGAAAAGAAAACGAAAGAGACGGGCAACCAAGACGAGGCGACATGGCGTGCGAATTCAATAAACCAGGGGTGCGTTGCTCGACATCACAAGCGGTCGCGTTTTCCAAAGCGCTTTCACTCGCTCAAGAGCGCTTTCGAGGTCGACTAATCCGAGCGCTTTCGGGGGAGTGGTCGAACAACGGTCATCTCAGTGACCGCTTGCAAGAGGGGAGGTGAACGAAAGCGCTTGCAAGTGGGGGAGGCGAACTACTGCTCTAGCGCGATTACTCATTCCATGAACTCACCAAAATTATCGAGTTGTAGGGTAACTGAGTGTGCGCAGAAACGACGAAAACAATCGAAAACATGTGCTTTTGATCTAGTTTTGCGAGTATCAACATGTGTTTTCGCACTACTAGATCAAAAACATGTGTTTTCGCACAACTAGATCAAAAACACATGTTTTCTCCCTATTCCGTGGCATCACTCAGTCTCAAACACTACAACAGTCGTCAAACACACATAAAAAACTTAACAGGCGATGGAAATGAACACAAATGCGAAATCAAGGCAATATGCGAACGAAAGCCAGAAGGAAGCTCTATTAGATGCGTTGGAGGCGCAGCCTGAAATGGTGCACCAACAGGCAAATTTTTTAGCGGGGGAAACGAGCAAACAACGCCAACAAAAATGGCAAAAACTCGCCACACGCCTCAATTCGATGGGGCCTCCGTCCAAGACCCGGGGCGAATGGCTAAAAGTGTGGCGAGATTGGAAGAATCGAACCCGACAAAAGTAAGAAAATTTTATGTTTGTTGGCAAATGCAATGAAGTTTTATGTTGTTTCACTCAACTTATTATTTAAATGATTTTGAAGATACATAAAAATCAAGGCGGATTCGGTAAAGACAGGCGGAGGGCCAAAGGAGATGAAAGATCAACTTTCAAATCTCGAGCATCGGTAATTAAATAATTTTTATTTTAGCTCTTATTTAAGCAACAAATACTATATATTAATTGATATCACATTTTGTTGTAGAGTTTTAGATTTGGCCGGATGGGATTCCGTCGAAGGGATCGGGACGGCAATCGTGCCGAACCCCGACGGGAGACCATTGACCCCGCCGTTGGTGCCCATCGGAGAGGGAGGCAGCGATTTGTCTTTTTCTGAGGCGAGTGCAAATTTTGCTATCTACTTTATTTCTTCTTTTAC
>JAHWFO010031420.1:0-40322 GCA_023313115.1 Rhysida immarginata | reverse complement strand
AATCATCAGAAATGTCGTATAATTTAAGATCTTCATAAAGTTGTTGACGGGATATCATATCATAGGCCTTAGAGATATCCGTTTGAACCATGATAAAGTTTCTACCTCGGTCTATGGCAGTTACTGCTTGAATGTAGAGGTAGATCGGCATCCAGTTTGTTCTTACATTAGGCCTACTGCCTTGTTGTTGACTAGGTATTTTTGGCCAAATATGCTGAACTAAGTCTTCGATAATCTTTAAGGGTGAGAGCATGGCAATCGGTCGAAAATTTTGTATATTTTTTGGATCACCGTGTTTGTGAATTGGAACAATATTGGCTATTTTCAAATTATTGGGGAATATTTTCTCCTGTATAATAAGTTTATCGAATCCCAGGTAGCTTCTTCTTGGCCAGAAGAATTCCTGGGATAATGGTGGCATGCTTAACGTCTTTCAGATTACTTTCATTTATAATCTTCTGCATGATGTATATACCCGGAACCATCGGTTGTGATTTTTGCATAGGACCCCTATCCTTATTTTTAATTATCGTATCAGGTATAGGGATGTCACAGGGATTGTCATACATCATTAAGTAGAATAAAATTCCTTGTTTCTTTTTTTTTTTTCTACAGGATAGATGCACAAGTTGCACTAGTCACAAACGAAGACCGGGAGCAAGTTCGATCTATCATTCCACATAAAAAGAAGACAAAAGCGTTTGTTTGTACATGTATATTTATTATAATAATAAAATTCCATTTTGAAACCTCTATTTTTATTTCTTTAACAAATCTTATATAATTTTTTGCAAAATACAAATATATTTTGTCTTAAGATACTCATTGTTTGTATGTAAATTTTATATTTAAGAATTAGTTTCTCCCGCACCCAGTTAATCATTCATTTCGATAGAAAAACGGATACCTTGACCTTTCTCTGGGCCTTTCTTGTGGTTCTGGCGTAGGTGGTGGCAGAAATGCAGAAAAATATACTGAAGCATAAGCAAGGACATCACTTGGCTTGCGTACTAATAGCGCTTGAACAAAATCGTGAATGAGAGTCGATATATTGGGTCTTGTTTCCATATAAGTCTTGTATTCGGAGATTAATTTTTCCTATCAAAAAATCAAGTAATGTTCTTTACACTTTTTAGCCAGAATGGGCCATGTTGCTCTCTTATTTATTATGTAGAGTTGAATTAACTTTTAACTGCTAAATTCTCATAATGTAAGTCTAACCCTACATTCTGTTTTGTTGTCATGAAGGTTAACCCTGTGGATTGATTATTTTTCAAATGCGAAACATTTAGCCATTAAAAATGATATCTTATGATGCTGGTTGGTGTGAATATGTTGTTTGCTGAAGGCAATCTCATCTTACAAGGAGAGGCTACGCCATTGGAGAAACGGATTCAGGTGAGACTTGGCCTATACGTAGAGGGTCCTTGCCTGTGTTTGTGTGCAGAGCCGTAGTGCGCTATTCAGCCGTTCGCGAGATAATTGACCTGAAATTTGGGCGCCTGAAGGACTTTCGTGCGCACGTGATTTGTCAGCAGCAGCAGCGGTAGCGCAACAGTAAATCGTGCGCTCAGTCAACACCACCTCTACTCAAAGCCTGAGCGTGAAAATTTCATACATTGTTACCAGTACATCATCATACCTAGTCATAAAGGAATGAAAAAAAAAAAAACGTTGTGAAAAAAGTTCCCCGGCCGGGACTTGAACCAACAACCTGCAAAAAGTTACGAGATGCTGAGCGCACGTTTTACCGTTGTGCTACCGCTTCTGCTGACAAATTACGTGCGCACAAAAGTACATAAGGTGCGCCGCTTCAGGCGCCCAAATTTCAGGTCAATTATCTCGTGAACGGCTGAATAGCGCGCTATGGCTCTGCGCATATACACAGGCAAGGACCCTCTACGTATATGCCAAGTCTCACCTGAATCCGTTTTTCCAACGGCGTAGCCTCTCCTTGTTAGTGTTTTTGAATGTTTTCTAAATTATTAAAGTTACGAGCTTGTTAGGCCTTACACATTATATACCATATTTTCTGGACTATAAGTCGCACCTAAAGTGAATCAATAGTCAACTTTGAAAATACAAATCTGGAGGATTATTATACAGTAAAACCTGTGTTAACGACCACCGGTATACAACCCCTGGAAAAAAGTTTTCGTATCTCACTGACCATTTGCTAAGTGTTCCAAAAATAATTTTATTTTTGATAGATGATAATAAAATTAAGACGTCTGCTATTACAAACAAGCGAAACTATTATCAAATGTGTCATGCATTACCCCCACTGTTCATGTTGTTTGAAAGGTACATAGAAAAAAATATTCGTATCACTGAAGAGTTGAAAAAACATTCGTATTACCTTGCATTCTTGCAACTTCGTTTTAAAAGGTACCCTCCCCCTACAATAAAATGAAGTACTCCGAAGTATTGGCAATTAGCATGTGCATATATGTGAAAAATTCACTGGTTGACAAAAAAAGTGTATCACCCTGAAGTAGTGTTCCAATATCCTATTTCTGCATTGATGTGTGAGTAAACGATTAGATTCACAAGGATCTGTAATGTCTAGAATGCTCACCTGAGTGCATTCGTGATGTCGTCGCCATGTCATTGATAAGTTGTTACCAGTCTACTGCTCTGAGTCTGACAGTTACACAAGTTATTCAGAGAAGATTACTGTACTGTACAAAGCAACCGCGATGCTTCGCACACGTGTTAGACATCCTACCCACCAATTGATAGCATTTGACAGGGGTTGCATGAGGCTGGTTGGTCATATCGTGCAATTGTCAGGCATATGGGCCATTTAGATGTCACACAATGGCTCGATGTTGGAATCAATGGGTACATGAGGGCACCCATGCACAGCGTATAGAATCGGGTCGATCAACAAACACCACCCCAAGGGAGGACCGTCTTATGGTGCTCCAAGCAATAAAGAATCTCATGGCCTTGGTACCCGCCATCCGCGAACACAACACCCCGTGAGCTCCTGCACAGTATCTCGACGACTTGCATCTGCTGGATTGGGGTCCTACCGCTCCATGCATCAGCTGCCATTAACGCCACAACACCAACGCTTGTGTTTAGAGTGGTGCCTTGCCCGGGAGGCATGGACAGGGGACGAATGGTGTCGCATCACCCCAAAGGTGCTCCAAGCATTAAGGAATCCCATGGCATCGGCACTTGCTATCCGCTAACATGAATTGGGGCCAGCGGGGATGTGCCACCCTACTGACCTGGCACCAACATTCCATCCATGGGTTGTATGTTTCATCCCTTATTATAATCAGTACAATAAAGTCACCACTCTGGATGCTTCACTTTTTCTTGTCAGCCTGTGTAGGTAATAGTCATTTGAGTAAGGGAAATAACATGGTGCGACATAAACATCATAGTGAGCGTTTAAACAAGCAATTATTGAGCAGATACAAAGGGGAAAGCAAAAAGGATATATCTGAACTGATGAATTGTCCTCAAACTGCTATCAACTGTATATGGAAGAAGTTCCAGGAGAGAGGAACTGTGCAAACCCAACTTCGACCGGGACGCAGAGGGATGATCGAAGATTGAGGTTGCTCTGCAAGACAATAAGAAGAATGCCTTCAAAGAACATGAACATAGAGTGGTCCAACTCAGGTGTACATGTTTCAGATCGTATCTTAAGAAACCAGCTTTATGAGATGGGATATCACAATAAAGCTAAAACCAAACTATCTTACGCAGAAGCACATGTGAGACCGGGTGACAAGGGCCAAATAGCATTGAGGCCAGATGTAAGACACTTGGGCTCATGTAATATTCAGTGATGATTGTCGTATATGCATTGGATATGGCGATGATGCCAGAAAATTTGTGTGGAGACTCTCGGAGAAGTTTCATGCCAGTTGTTTACAGTTCAAAACCAAATTCCCCCAGTCTCTGATGATATGGGGATGCATGTCATCCAAAGAACCAGGACGATTATATATTTTGAAAGGTACAAAGAATGCTTCCGTATATTGCTCATTTCTATCTTCAACTCGATGTAAGCCTTCTTTATCTATCAAAAATAAATATATTTTCGGAACATTGAACAGGTGGTCAATGAAATAAGAAAACTTTTTTCAGGGGTTGTATAATGACCACTTTTGCTTGGTCCCGCAGAAAATTACATGGGAAAAATGTTAGCGTAACGACCATCTGTCTAACGTGACCAGCGATCACCATTTTTGATCCCATTTGTATCTAAACCTATCATAAAAAAAAACTATATATAAAGAATTTGATTGAATTCCAACGAGTAGTTTCCAAGTTACGCAGTCAACATCGTAACACGTGCTGGTTAGTACTCACATGTGAGCACTGTTACCATCTTGAATGCATAACTCGGAAACTACTCATTACAATTCGATCAAATTTTAACGGTATACACAGTTTTCTGTACCCTATTCCTCTAAATTTCATTGTTGTAGGTATTCTAGAACCTGCTTTATTAACTTGTTTGATCTTGGTGGCGGCATTTCTATTTCTGTTCATATCTCAGTTATCGTACAAATTTGGACCCACATTCATATGAGGTTTTTTGCTTAGAATTACCCCTACTAACCTCCCCTAAAAGTTTGTACGTTGAATTACCCTGTATACAGTGCATATACGAGGGTTATTAGCAAGGTAAGATCAGTTTTGCAATAAAAACAAACCTACTACATATATTTTCAAACTTTTTTCTTTACCAGATTCTATGCACCTTTAACTATTTTTCCACATAGTTTCCAAATTTATTTAAGCACTTGTCATAGCGCTCAATGTACTTCTGCATGATCACTTCATAGAAGCTGCCTCCGGTGAAGAAAGCCATGCAGTTTTCACTTGTTCATCGTCGCTGAAATGCAGACTGCCGTTGATCTCCTTCAGATCCTGGAACAGGCGGTAGCCACTGAACCCGAGGTCCGGACTGTAAGGCGGGTGGTCAAGTTGTTCCCAAACAAAAGATCTCATTAGTTGGGAACAACTTGACCACCTGATTTACAGCCTGGGCTTCGCATCCTGTTCCGGGAGCTAAAGAAGGTCATCAGCAGCCTGCATTTTAGCGACGATGGCAAGTGAAAACTGCGTGGCTTTCTTCACTGGCGGCAGCTTCTGTGAAGTGATCATGCGGAAGTACATTGAGCGCTATGATAAGCGCTTCAATAAACTTGGAAACTAAGTGGAAAAATAGTTACAGGTATATAGAAACTGGTAAAGAAAAAAATATTTGAAAATATGTGTAGTAGTTTTGTTTTTATTATTAAAATACTGTTGTGTTATGTCCATTTTGTCTAATTTGGTATTAAAGTGGCTTAAATTGCTTCAAAATTGTTTTTTTTTTACCTTTTTTAAAATAAATTTTGAAGTCAACTCGAGGTCCTTTTTCCAATTTAGTTCTTTCTTTGCTTGCAATTTCTTTTTTTTTTCTGAAAACCAAATTGGTATAGTATTTCCAAATCTTTTGGTCCTAATTTATATTTAATTAAATTAAACACGTTACCTTCATTAATCATTTCCACTATTTCTAAAGATTTTAAGATGACTGGCATGTCTGTATTCATTTGAGAAATTAAAAATCTAGAAGTAATTAAATATCATATCATTTTTCACACTATTTTCACTGTGTAATGATCTATATTCTGAAAAGGATTTATAAAAAGGAATATTTTTAAAATATTTTTCTCTAACCCTTTAGAATCAAAATACATATACTCTTCTGATGAAAAATTAGGTGCTATTAGATTCTTCTTTAGGCCAATGACATCAATAATCTTATTTTTGAATAAACGGGTCGATGATTGAAGTTGTTCCTGAAAATGGCAACATTAGGACTGCAGTGTAGAAGCATATCATTTGAAAGGAAATTTAAATCAAAAGGATAATACAGGATGATTCAAAAGTCCATATCCAATTTCAAAGTCCATATCGATGCTTTCTTCAGAGGTATGAGGCTGACCTGTGTGCTTCAAGCAACCCATTTCTTGGAATATTTCATGCCATTTTCTAATACTGTTAGTAGTTGGGGCTTTTGTTCCAGATCTTATATGAAATTTATGCTGAACGGTTATCGCTGACTCTCACTTCTTGAAGAGGAGAATGCACGTTTTCTTTAGTTGAGTCATCATATAGAAAACAACCAAGACCATGGAGACTTTTACAGTAACTTCAAGAAACTTGAAGATCCCCTTTTTCCAATGGTTGGTGGGCGGTTCAGCTGCCGTTAACCATATGGACTTTTAAATCGTTCTGTATATTTTCATAGTTCAGATTCAGTGACACTTAATGCTGCGAGATAAAACAAACACTCCATGCCATTACCAGCTTAAAGCAAGAATTTCAGCCTTACAAGGCAACTAACTAGGTGGTTAGACCAACAAGGAATTGTTGGAAAGATTTCTGTTGTTGGAGAAAATTACCGAAAAGTCCACCCCTTAATTAAAATCATCAGCAATCCATCAGTAGTTTTATCATCTCCATCGCATATCTCATATACGAGGGGTGATCAAAAAGTAAGGTTATAAAGCCTGCAGTGAAACGTGTACATTTTATTTCATACAACCAATACAGCCAACTGATAGTACAAGCATTTGGTTATTTTTCAACATAGTCTCCATATCGGTTTAGGAACTTGTCGATTCGTGGGATTAGTTTGAATATTCCCTCCTGGTAAAAATCCTGTCCTTGTGTATTCAGCCATGTTGTCGCGAAGTGTTTTCCTCCTCGTCTGAAGTGAATCGTCAGTCACCTAGGTGCTCCTTCAGTACTATCAGTTGGCTGTATTGGTTGTATGAAATAAAATGTACACGTTTCATTGCAGGCTTTGTAACCTTACTTTTTGATCACCCCTCGTATATACAGGGCGTTTCTGAATAGTCTATACAGGGTCGGGACACATTAATATGACCACCTGCTTAGTATCCAGAATATCCAGCTTTCTCGGCAAGCACAGCAGCTAGTCGACGTGGCAGAGAGCCAATAAGTCGGCAGTATTTTGCAGGTATCTGGGACCATTCGGCGATCAGTGCATCCCGTAATTCCATCACCTTGCGTGGTGGAGGGTCCAGCTTGCGGACATGGCGATCGCGATGGTCCCACAAATGTTCAATGGAGTTGAGGTCCGGGAAGTAGCTTGGATTCATCCTCATGCTCCTTGAACCAGTCGTGGACAATGTTGGCAGTATGGCAGGAAGCACTGTCCTGTTGAAAGATGCCCTCACCCTGAGGAAACACTGTCGACACGAAGGGGTGCACCTGGTCTGCGACGATCGTCAAGTAACGAACAGCATTCAGCGGTATCAGTGGACTCAGACCATACCACGAAATCATCCCCCAAACAGTGACAACTCCCCCACCAGCCTGTCATCTGCCAACGATGGTGTCGGGACGCCTGTTCTCAGATGCTTCTCGGAGAATTCTCCATCGTCCGTCCACTCTGTTCACCAGAAACCGCGACTCGTCAGAGAAAGCAACCCTTTGCCACTCGGGCGAGGTCCAATGGCGATAGGAGTTTTCAGCGATGCACAGGCGTCAGCATGGGTGCTGCTACCATACGCCTGCTCTGGAACCCCAACCTCAAGAGGGATCGTTGCACTGTCTTGGTGCTGACACGCCTAGTGGACCCACTGTTCATTTGCTGTGTCAGTTGCTCAACAGTGGCACGCCGATCGGTCTTGGCCAGGTGTCATAACCGACGCTCGCCTCTAGGATCGATGGCCCGTGGGACCCCACAGTTACCTCTTCGGTTGCTCGAAACTGTCTGGTTCGTCCAGTCGCGGTACACCTTCACAACGGCGGCCCTAGAGCAGTTCATAAAGGTTAGCTGCCGTTTCTGAAATGCTGCCCCCCTTAGCCCAATAGGCAATGATCATCCCGTTTTGGAGGTCTGACAGGTTACTTGCTCTGCCCATGACGGCGACAATTGCTGTGTTAACGGATGCTACTGCACGTATGCTGCTGTTGTCTGCTTTTAATGATATGCAATGATTTTTCCAACATTCCAACATGCTGAAAAGAGGTGGTCAGATTAATGTGTCCCGACCCTGTACAACCTTTCAGGATATGTTCCAGGGACCAAACCGAGTAGAAAATGTCATATGAACATGGGGTTATAACGGTTTGAAGGTGTCCTGCAGTAGACGAAATTAATGTTAAAGTGGATAGGATTTATTTCTATGGTATAACAAGACAATACACAAGCTATAGCAAATGCTCAAAATGGCCTCCATTAGATTCCAAGAAAGCCTGTGGATGTCGCCAAATGGATTGGTGAACCCGTTGGAAATTAGCATGTGTATGATGAATGGTGTTGCTTATTAACAATTGGGCAATTCAGGCTGGTAACAGCCAACAATGGTGCTCCAAGAACATTTCGAATCTGATATTGAAGGCATTTCTTTGAATTGTCTAACTCTTCTATTATAGGACACCGTCAGGCCTTTATAATTCTAGAAAGAAACTCTTTCGATCCCATGCTCATATGACATTTTCTGCTAGTTTTGGTCCCTGGAACATATCCTAAAAGTTTGTACAAACCATTCAGAAAAACTCTGTATATTAGGATTTGGCTCTTTAATAGGATTACGCTTAATTCACAAATTTTAAAAGGATTATTTTTAGCCACAAATCATTAATTATAAAATTTATAAACAAAATCTAACTGCCTGCAGTAAACAATCATACGGCTTCGATTCACACAAGGTCTTATTGTTCAGTGCATTGGGAAACTGTCCACCCAGGTCTTACTCCTGTCCTCAAATCTGTCCTGCAATTCATCTTTCTCTTGAGGAGGATTAACATAATATTTAAAGACATGAATATGATTGTTGTTAAAGTTAATCAAAAAGATACAGGGTGTAAATTATCTCCTTCAAAAAAACTAGACGAAATTCAGGCGATTAAAGTGATAAGACACTTGGGGTCACAAATCGCAAGCAACGCCATAAATTGAACCTCAAACCAAGCTGAATGGCGTGACGCTGCGTAGCACGAGCCAAATTTGGGCGACTGTGTTAGCGCGGCGTGGCCTGGCTGGGTCCCCCGCTCCCCACTACCTCATCCTGAAGAGGTCCACCTTCCACTCCAATGTGACGTACTCTGCTCTCGCGCCGGAGTCAGTAGCACGAGCAGTACCAACCTTGTTTAATACCGTTGGAATGGAAGTTACCTTGTTTAATACGTCACGTTGGAGTGGAAGGCAGACCTCTTCGGGATGAGATAGTGGGGAGCGGGGGAACCAGCCAGGCCGCGCCACACCGTTTAGCCTACTTTGAGGTTTAATTTATGGCGTTGCTTACGATTTGCGACCCCAAGTGCCTCATATCACTTTAATCGCCTGAATTTCCTCTACATTGTAGTGTAGTTTTTTTGAAGGAGATAATTTACACCCTGTATACTATAATTTTTGGTATATAATGCGCGTATTATACTAGATAAAAGTTAAAAAAATCTCACTGCGCATTATAAAAAAAGTGGGCATAATATTCCGATTTTGATCTGAAAATTTTTACGTCTACATGAATATTTCCTTATTCTTAAAAAATAGGCAATTCTTAATACACATTATCATGGGTCATCATACCAAGTGCCATGCTTGTATGATATGCCAAGTTCTAATACAAATGGGCACTTATTTGTTTACAATAACTTGAGTGCGCATAATACACGGATGCGCATTATACTCGGGATTTTTTTTCCAGAAATCCAAAAAACCTACATGCGCATTATATACCGAAAATTATGGTAATTAGGGTAGATAGCATTATTGGTAGTAAAAATTTCCACATAAGTGACCACTCAAACAATAAAGCGACCATTTAGCTGGGCCATTATTTAATTACAATGATGTAAACAGATTAAAATGGATATAGAATAGAATCACAGATAAACTTACAATGGTTAGTGTACAGAGATGACAATTTTCATCAAAAGTTGTGAAGATGTAAGTTTCTTCTCTTTTTCCTGCTTGAATTAACAATCGCTGGATTAAAATGGCTGATGCTGCAAGATAAACATAATGATAATCAAATAATGATTAAATTTTAATATCGAATTTTAGTTACTGCTTTCTGTAATTTTTATGGATGCATACCATCACTTATAAATTGAATTAGATCTTCTGGGGCAAATAGACTTTTCTTTTTTTCTGTTACCTGAAAAATATAATTTAAATGAAAATATTTCAAAGGATTCTCTTACTGAAGTACTGTACCCTAGAGTAATGTAATGGACATTACACAGGTACGGAAAGTGATATTTTATTTAATATCTTATTGGACCTCCACGTGCTAAAAATACACCAGCCACTCTTCTGGGGATACTTTCTACACGGTTCTGATAAACTGCTTTCGGTATTTGGGTCCATTCTTGCTGTTAGAATCTAGCCATGTCAGCAATGAATTTTGGATGTGGCTTCTTGACCCTCAGTCAATGTTCCAGCTTGGGACATAAATGTTTGATTGAGATCTGATTTAGCTCCCAGAACAGGTGGTAGCCACTTTAAAGTCCTGACCTTGTGGGCTTTCACTGAACACAACTTCCGTGAAGTTAAGCTACATCAGGCACGGCTCGTTACTGGATGGGTGACCATCCGTGATTGCCAATCTTTACCCCCCCCCCCTCGGCTGCTGTGACCATAAGGAGATCATCGGCAGCCTGGATTTCGGCGATGATGGACAAGTTAAAACTGCGTGATTTACTTCACCGGCGGCAGCTTCTATGAAGTGATCATGTGGAAGTACATTGAGCGCTATGACAAGTGCTTAAGAACCAATTCCAGTTTCTTGGCCTTTGCTTATGCTCAAGTCAGGCTGTTTTTAGATAAAAAAAAAAATCAGCAATTGTCTTATACTATGTTTGCACTGTGACCTCATCACGATTCGTAGATAGCAGTTACTTAACCATGGTTAGCTAATCAAACACTTTTTCCTTCGCACTGCATTCAAGTAAAATGATGGTTACCAAGTGAAATGGTGTCTTTTATGTTTTTTTCCTCGCAATTGTGTCAATAGATGGCAGTGAGGATAGCAACCGGCTTCCAAGGGCATCGAATTTTGCCATTAGTGAAATAACAGTGGATGGAGGATATCATAACCTTTGATATGTTATTGTACACGTTGCGGTTACGTTTAGCTTTTCTGAAGCCTGAATATCCCCATGTTTTATTTTCCTTTTTCTTGGTGCTAATCGAGATATGACACACCACTAACCTGTGTAGGGTATGATCCATTGCATCTTAATCACGGTTAAGTAACCATGGTTAACTCTTGATCTTGGTCAAGCAGAACTGTGCGGCCTGCTTCGGTTACCTAACCGCGTTTACAGCTTGGTTAAGAGTCGGTTAACTAACTGTGCTTCAGAAATGCTATGTTCGCACTATATCCGCCGTGCAGTTACTAAACTGTATTTAGCTAACCAAGCACTTTCCGTTCGCACTGCATTCAAGGGAAATGATAGTTACCAAGTGAGTTTTCCCTCGCCATTGCATCAGTAGATGGCACTAAGAGTAGCATCTGGCTTCTAAGGGCGTCAAATCTTGTCATCAGCGAAATTACGATGGATGAAGCAGAATAATTCTCCCCAAAGATATATAAGAGCTTTGGTTTCCTCATTAGACTACTCGCAGCTGTGCTTTTGCTTGAACGTCATATTTTCCTGTTTGTTAGTGCTAACTGGGATTTGACCTCACTAACTGGGTTTCTGAAACAATTAGTTAACCGGCTCTAAACCGAGCTGTAAACACGGTTAGGTGACCGAAGCAGGCCATACAGTTCTGCTTGAGCGTGATTACTTGAGCGTAGTGCGAAGATGGCATAATCGGGTTTCAGAAACCCGGTTATGCTATGTTCGCACTGCATCTTGGTCACAGTTAAGTGATGTCATAACCCAGTTAGCACCAATAAACAGGAAAATAACACATTGCATCAGGCGAAAGTGCAGGAGCAACTAGTCTGATAAGGAAACAAAGCTTTTCTATACATTTGGGGAGAAAAGTTTTCAGATTTGGAAAAGACTAAACTTAGCTGCCACATGTGCGAGCACATAGCAAACGCTCTGCAACATCCATCGCAATTTCGCTGACGAAAAGATTTGACGCCTGCAGAAGCCAGTTGCTACCCTCACCACCATCTATTGGCGCAATTGTGTAAAAAGAATCATAGAAAACACCATTTTGCTTGGTAACCGTCATTTCCCTTGAATGCAGTGCGAACAGAAAGTGCTTGATTAGGTAACCATGGTTACTTAACTGTGATCAAGGTGCAGTGTGAGCATAGCATAACCGGGGTTTCTGAAACGCAATTTTGCTATGTTCACACTATGCCTTAATCATGATTAAGTAACCATGGTTAACCAGGGTGTCTAGCAAAACGATTTCGTAAAATTCCCTGATTTTCCCCTGACCATAAGAAGAAAAAAAAATCTATCTTGATAGAATATTATTGATATTTTTCAAATTTTTCGTTCCTATTTCGCATTTTTTTTTGTTAATTTATAAAATTCTGATTTTTAGTAAAATTTCCTGACTTTTCCAGGTTACAGAAAATTCCTTGACTTTTCCCGATTTTCCAAGTTGCTAGTCACCCTGTTAACTCTTGATCATCATCAAGCAGAACTGTGCTTTGGTTTAGTAACATGGTTACTTAATCGTGATCAAGGTATAGTACGAACATAGCATAAGGTAACTGACTCTTAACCGAGCTGTAAACGTAATTTGGTAACCGAAGAAGGCCGCAGTCGTTCTTGATCGTGATCAAGAGCTAACTGCGGTTAATTAACTGTGATCAAGGCATAGTGCAAACATAATACAGGCTGCGTAAGGTATTTGAGGACACACCTTCGTTTGGCTACTGCTGCACTATAGTAAATTGTATGTCCTTTCCGTTTCCGGAAAGCAAAATGGCAGACCATCAAGTAACACAAATCATGAAGAGACATGCAGTAATCGTGGCATAAAAGCAGAGCACAGTGATTTAGAGATATCACGATTTCTAAAGGTCGCAAGATCATTCGTCCGCAAAGTGCGGAAGGAGTTGGAGACCGAAGATGGCAATGTTGCTGCATCAGTAGCAAAGCGTAAAAAGCATGCCTCACGCTCTGACATAATCAGACCACCCGAATTTATTCAGCAAGTGCAGCAGGACATCGATGACAATCCCAGAACATCCATGAGGTCACTTGGCAAAGATATCCATGTGTCGGAAAGAACAATCAGAAATGTTGTCCATGAAAACATCAGATATCACTCATATGTTATTCGAAGTGGTCAGTTAATGTCGGACAAAAATGGTAAAACCGCCTACTCATATCGAAAAAGCTTTTAAACAAGCTGAAAAATCCGTGTGAAGCTGATTTGCTGTGGATTTTCTCCGATGAAAAAAACTTTGACCAGGATCAGAGGTGAACAGAAGAAATGACAGATGGTTATGTGCAGACTCTTCGGAAGTGCCACGAGTCATGCACACGAAATTTCCTGCAGGTTTTAGGGGTTTCAGCAGTGAAGGACATGTGATGCCTCCACACTTCTTTCCCCAAGGCCTTAAAGTTAACTCTGCGGTCTATGTTGAGACCCTTGAAACAACTGTTAAGCCTTGGATAGACACGATACGCAACGAAAGGCCATCTTATCTTATCTGGTACAGAGGGTAGATTATCGCAAGCGATAATCTGCGGCACCTACTCCTACGAGGGAGTTTTGCGCCATCCCATTAATAACGACTGCCATGAGATGACAGCACGGGGGGTTTCATGATGGAAAAGCTGCTGGGGATAAACGAACCAGAGGCTGTCACCAACTGCTGGAAAAACCAGCTATGGTCAATCGGCAAATGGGTCAGACCAAAGTCCCCCAACAGCCGCGCCCCAAATAGCTGTCCCGCTAGCGGTGGCCCTCAAGCCCAGGCCGTCACCCAGTTAGCAGCTGGCCGCGCCTGAAGTTGCTGAACTCCATCGATTGGCAAGTCAACCGACGAGACAACCAGGCCACGGCCACCCCCAACGGAAGGCCATACATGTTTCAGCAAGACTCTGCCTCAGCACACAAGTCTCGCATGACATAGGAATGGATGAGCGACAACTTCCATGGTCACGTAACCCTAACTCCCCTGACCTGAATCCGTTGGACTACCATGTATAGAGCGTTGTAGAGAGAGAGAGAGGTCAATGAACACCCCCATAACACCAAAGATGAATTGAAAGCTGCCATTGTAATGACCAATATGAACCATGACCATTTGATTCGCGCATGTCGACGGTTTCGATCTCGCATTGAAGCAGTTATAGACGCTGAAGGCGGATTCATTGAATAGCCATATAACAAGAAACCTTCTTGAGTATGCTCATGATTATGTTTCGATAATAAAGTTATTATCTTGACTTATGTCTCTGTTTTCTTTCTTGACGTGAATCTGTCCTCAAATACCTTACGCACCCTGTATATATAACTTCTTTTCATCATAACTCCAAAATAAGACATGGAGGTGGAATTTGTTGTAAGTATTAGTGTAACAAAGCATTTAAAAACCTTAACTCAAGAAAATATTTTAATAATTCTAAATTCTAAATAATATACTTACATTATCATTTGTAATAATGTGTGTTGCTTCATAATTACCATCTTTGTTGATATGCAACCTAACTTGTTTAATAGATTTTGCTTTTTTAGTTACCACATATTCGCATTGTTTGAAATACAGAGTTTCTAGCTTGTCTGATATATATCCAATTGTACGTCCACCACAAGGAACTCCATTTATAACTCCATTATTATGTATCTGTAAAATAAAATGAATGAAACTTACTCATGAACTGTGGATAATGAGCATGATGAAAGAATAACCATCTCTTGTCCACAATAAAACTGAATTTATTATTCTGTGTAACACAAGATGTTAGCCAGTAATACAACATGATTTTATACACTGACTGAGCAAACTCATGGGATATTCACCAATATCTGGTCAGGCCTCATCTGGCCCTGCAGAGTGCAGCGATATGATGTGGAAGTGAGTCTGCAAGTCCCTGGTACACTTCCGGAGGCAGATGAATAACACAGTCTGCAGAGCAGTAGCCAAATGTGGTCTGTTTGGGTAGAGGATCCAGTGCAAGGAACCTGAGTTCAACGGCATCTCAGATATACTCGATGCCGTTGGACCACTCCTGCATGCTCTTCGAACCATTCTCGGGCGACACTGGAGCGATGTGGTGGGACATTATCACCTTGAAAGACGACAAGGTCGTCGGGGTGTTGGAAGGCCAAAAACGGGTGGAGATGGTTTTTAAGCAATTGACGATATCGCAGACCAGTCAGTGTGTTTTCCAGAAGAACCCTTGTTAGCCACACGCAGTGCCTCCCATTGGTATGGAACAGTTAATAGCATGACTCATCCGAGCATATGATGTTATGCCACTGTTGCAGCGTCCATCAGGTTATTGATGGCAAATGCATGCCAGAGTGTCTGATGACGGGGGGGTTAAAAGTGGTACTTGCGTTGGGTGACGGCTCCCATATCCGAGGGCACGCATGTTCCTACACGCGGATTGTCCAATGGGAGACGTTTCTAGCTCGGCCGACACTGAATTGGTCCATGATTTGTTTCACTGTGGCCCTGCTGTGTGCTGCTGGTCACGGCGATCGAGGATGGTTGGACGCCCGGTAATGTGTCTGTTGTGGATTGTTACACCTTCCTCCAACCATTTTCGCTACACTTTAGACACGGTTGAACGTGTGAAGCCAAATTCTTACACGAACGCCGAAATCGAATTTCTCATGTGTGGGCACCACCACTATGCCCTGTTCGAATGCCGTCAACTCATGACGACGTTGCATTTCACATGAACCAAACGCACAGCCACTTCCCACAAGGTCACATACACACATCTGGAGGCCTCCAGAGGGCATGGAATATGCGTCGTGTCCGATCGCGAATCAGCGACCTGCTATCCCATGAGGTTTGCTCAGTCAGTGTATTTCACTGAATGATGACCATAGGGTGGCTGAGCCACCATATATACAGGGTGTTTAATCTAAAGCGAACCAATAGCCAACTTCTAAAATACAAATCTGACAGAGTACTTTCAATGGAAGAATTACTATACTTTTATGTGAGGGATTTTTATGTGTTTTTCCATTTCCAAAAAAAAGAAGAACTGACATCATTTTCGAATAAGGAAGTCAACTTTGAAAATGAGGAGATAGAAGTAGTGAAAGTGTGGTGATAAAATCTGAAGGAAGGCTATATAGGGAAAGTTTGATGATCCATCTAAATTAGTTTTTTTGGAAAGAAACAAACCGTATGATCATCACGGGTAAATGTCACTAATGGATCAGAATATAAGATAAAATATTCAGAAGGTGTAAACATTAAATTTTACTAAAAAATGAAATAATACCTGAACATATACACAAGGCATCTCTTTATAGATTGCATTCTCCACGTTTATTGTAATTTGTCCAATATCTTCACCTGTTGTTGATAGCATCACAATTTCCTCAGAAAAAACTAACGCAGCTTTATGAAGAATATCTAAAATGTTTCAAATTTATAATATTAACCAATCATTGCCATTAATAATTAAATACTGATATACATATTGTGTTAATATTTTGGATATTGGACACCGACAACAGATGCCATCGGCTGTGGTACCAGAACGCCTTTAGTCACCACCCAAGGCACCCTGACAGCAGCATGGTACGTCATGGAGATTCTGCATCCCGTATTACTGCCTTTTCTGCACACCATACCTGGCGCAGTCTTTCTGCAGGACAACGCCAGACCGCACACGGCAAACAATGAGCATGGCATGTCTGCATGATGTCAAATGCCTGCCATGGCCTGCAAGGTCCCCAGACCTATCGCCAATTGGGCACGTGTGGGACATGGTGGGATGTCGTTTACGATTACCCCGGAATCTGCATGAACTGACACAGCAGGTTCACCAAGCCTGAGCAGATGTACCCCAAGATGACATTTGGCACCTGTGGCTGGAACAATGCATCGCCGCTAGAGGTGGTGCCACAACCTACTGATGCTGCTTTCCGTTGGGACACCCTGTACAAACGAGTGCACGTCTTGGCTCCATAACGTAATAAAGGTGCGTTCAGATGTATCTCTTGCTGTATACCTACTTTTGGCTCATTCAGATAATTCCTTGCGGGTGGGGCAATTTCACTGCAAAGCAGTGTAGATCGCACGACATGAACCCCATCGAAAGACCCATACTTGCACAAAAGCCTGCACCTGCAACACTCATGCGATTTTGGGTGGATATCATGAATGCATGGCTGAACGTGCTCTTCAGAGGATTTCTGCTGACTGGTAGAGTCCATGCCCACGTCAAGTAACTGCATTTCGCTGGGCAAAAAGGAGGTCGTGCACGACAATGAATAGGTATCCCATGTCTTTTAGCACTTCACAGTAAAATTTTGTATTTTTAGCAGTGATCTAATTAATTCCTCGATTTTGAGTGTATCTGCAAGTCTTAGATGGTTGTTGATCTAACTATTGTCTTCCTTAAGTAATCTTATGGGATCTGCTATTATCAACACGATTAAGTTTTCTCTTATTCTACAGTGAAAATGCTTGAAAAATGCTACTACTACTATTCAAACCCGCTTATCCCTTAGGGTCGCGGGGGCAGCAGCCCTATAATATCGAACATACTAGGTGCATCTCCTCCATGCTAATACCTAAGCGACACGAACCCAGATTCGCCATGTAATCTAGCCACCTGGTTCTAGGCCGACCACTTGGTCTCTTACCCACCAGCTGGAAAAATAACAATTGCCTAGAAGATCAGTTTGAAGCATCCATACTAGCGCAACAGATATATCTTCCTTATGTGCCGCTGCGCATTCTGTCTAGTAGGGTAACACCGGTCACACCTTTCAGGAATCAATTTAGCTTGAAAACTAAATTTTTGAAAATAGTTTTGGAGTAATCATGCAGAAGAATTTTATACACTGACTTAGCAAAACTCATGGGACAGTTACTTAATATCTGGTCGGGCCACGTCTGGCCCTGTGGAGTGCAGCAATACGGCGTGGTAGTGAGTCTGCAAGTCCCCGGTACACTTCTGGAGGCAGTTGACACCAGATAGTCTGCAGAGTCGAAGATAGTTGCTGCCCGTTCGTGGGCGGATGATCCAGTGCCCGGAGCCTGACTTCAACAGCATCCCAGATATGCTCGATGGGATTCATGTCAGGGCTCCGGGCTGGCCATCTCAGTCGTTGGACCTCTCCTGCATGCTCCTCGAACCATTCGCGGACGACATTGGAGCGATGTGGTAGAGCATTGTCATCTTGAAAGACTGCTACGTCGTCACAGTGTTGAAATGTCAAAAACGGGTGCAGATGGTCTCCGATGAGTTGACGATACCGTGGACCATTCAACGTTTGGTCCAGGATAACCAAACCAGGAAAATGCACCCCAGACCATCATTGACGCCCCACCACCCTGCACCACCACCTGTTGGCATGCGGGATCCATCGTTTCGTGAGGTCTACGCCACTCATGGTGCCTCCCATCAGCGTGGTACAGTTGATATTGTGACTCATCTGACCATATGACGTTACGCCACTGTTGCAGAGTCCAGCCAAGATGGTTGGTGGAAAATGCACGCCGGAGTGTCCGATGACGCTGGGTAAGCATTGGCACCCGTGTAGGGCGACGGCTGCCAAACCCGAGGGCATGCAGATTCCGATGGATTGTCCACCGAGAGACGTTTCTAGTGCGGCCAGTATTGAACTGGTCTGTGATTTGCTGCACTGTTGTGCTACTGTCTCTCTGAATCATTCGTCCCAGGGTCGCCGGTCACGATCATTCAGGGCAGCTGGATGCCCGGTATGGTGCCTTGTGGACTGTGGTGCCTTCATCCAACCATTCCCGATACACCCTGGAGACAGTTGAGCGGGAAAAGCCAAATTCGTGCACCACTGCCGAAATGGAACATCCCATGCGTCGGGCACCTATCATCATACCCCGTTCAAAAGACGTCAACTCGCGACGACGTGCCATTTCTGATTAATGACTTATCCAAGCTCTTCCCACAACGTCTAATGGTCCATTCCCAGAATCCGTTACCCCTGTGAATTCGTGAGCCATGCCCATCAATCAATGTGCTTGCTATCCCATGAGTTTTGCTAACTCGGTGTATATATTTAAGGTAATTACTTACATCTGTCAACCAGTTGCTCACGATAGCATGTTTTCTTTGCATATAGGTTAAGTGCCGTTCTTTCAATGATGTTTCTGAAGGCATATGACATGTGCGATTCCTGATCATCTGAAAAATTATCAGTATTATGATGGTAAAGTTCATATAATGACAAATAGCATGTTATCTCTTCATCCGCTTTATCCAAAATAAGGATTTGGCTCTTTGGAGCGTCATCTATCTTCACAAGCTCTTCAGGGAAGTTGTATTCATTTGGAAATGTAAAGCAATCAGTCATATGTGCAGAATTTATGAGAAAATTCATATTTTGTTTAACGAATTTACGAAACCAGGTGAAGTTGCTTTTTATCACTGCTTTCCATTCCTTTTCACTAGAGAGACTAAGTGCGTCAGATGGGGTCATTTCAAAGAAGTTTTGTAAAGATGGTTGTAAAGCTAAAGGAAAAGAAATTAGGTCTGTATCTTCATCATAGGAATAGAGTTGTAGCACACGACTAATTGATGTTGCTTCTCGTTTTTTGCTAAAAAAAAAGCAAATTAAAAATAAATTATCTAATAATTAGCTTTTTTGTAATATAATTAATGCCTTATTTGTCTTATTTACAGTTTAGTTTTTTCAAACCCGCTTATCTCTTAGGGTCGCGGGGCAGCAGCCCTATGGAGGATCACCAGCGATCGCAATTCCGCCATCAGGCGCATGTCCTCCATGGTAATAACATCCAAGCGACTCGAACCAAGATTCTCCATGTAGTCTAGCCACCTGGTTCTAGGCTAGTTTGCAGCAACCGATCACGGGGCCATACAAGCGCAACTAAGATCTCTCAATGCGGAGAAGTAGCGGCTCAACGCTTAAAGACTCCCTTATTGTGCTGCTGTGCACTCTATCTAGTAGGGTAACACCTGCCAAACTTCTCAGAAATCTCATTTCAGCCGCTTCTCAGAAATCTCATTTCGGTCTCATTACCCAAGACTCATGACCATAGGTAAGTGAGAACTGGGACAAATATAGATTTGAAAACCGAGAGCTTGGCTTTGCTTCCCAGAACACGTTTCGTGAATGCACTCCCGAGATATTTGAACTTCCCCAATCGTAACCACACTGATTTTCATTCCAGCCCCTTTACATTTGCCTGCAAATGGTTGGTGCGAGAAGACCCAAGGAGGACAAGGTTCTTTGAAAAGCAATTTCGTGAGGTTCTATCCGTGAATTTAATAATGGCTGAAAGCATACTACAAACAGCTTTTTCAGTTGTTCCATTAACTTTGTATAGAAATGATAGTGGTGATTGTACAAGCCATTCTTCAATGTGACTATGTTCCATAAATGTTCCCTATGACATTACTGTCCTTGTGGCATGTTGCATTGTCCTGTTGATATATACACTATCCTATCAAAAATCATTGATATGACGACGCTCCGTATACCATTGTAGATGATGAACAGCATTCACCCTTGAGACGAACGGCCTACTCTTTCCGGCTCTCCCACAGAAGCCATTCACATGAAGGGCACGTTGCACTGTGCGCACCGATGCGCCACGGGCTGTGGCTGGTGAGTAGGCGTCTGGGTTCCCTACAAAGGCAGCAGTGAGCACGTTTGTCTCTCGGCGACAGGAGCGTGGATGCCCAGTCAAAACGATGAGTTTGCTAAGTGACTTTTCTCTAATAAGACACCCCACAATCATAGTTTCCGAATATACAGGGTCTTTATAATTAAAGTTCCATTTTGACATGGCCATAAAAAAACTACTGGACCAAACGCTATAATACTTGGTAATATTATACAAGAGGGCATGGGAAGTTCATACCCACCAAAAAAAAAATTAGTTCAAAAGGTCACCACCAGCATGGAATGGCGCTCTATGCAATATTCGTATACGAAATTAGACACGAAGACACAGGTTAACAAGTCTTTAATCGTTACTAAAATTAGTTACATGTTGAATGTGGCCTCCACCATTTACTGAAAGAATTTTAGTAACAATTAAAGACTTTTGGTCCAGTAGTTTTTTTTTATGGCCATGTCAAAATGGAACTTTAATTATAAAGACCCTGAATACTAACTAGAGAGATCTTCCTTGGTAATAATAGCTATTAATAAGTTATCCAGATGGCAGTTTATATAAGTTTGTATATCTTTTTTTAAGACTATGGCTTAGCATTAATTATAAAAGTTAGATATATAATAAAAATATTTTTAAATTGATAGGTGCGATTGATAATATCATTTGATACTGGTGAAAGGGCTTTATGTGGTGGAACGCTTATAGCGCATCAGTGGGTGATGACAGCTGCGCATTGTGTTTATATCATGGAGTAGGTACTTTTCCTATTACTTCTTATATTTTCATTTAATAACCTGACAGTGCCCTTTGAATCTGTTAGGAGTCTAATTTTTCATTATTAGTATTACAAAATGGTATATGGTATACAGGGTGAATACAAAAGTCTGAACCCCCCTTTTATTTTTTGAACCGAAGCATATATGTCAATTTTGATGAATCTAATGAATAGGAAGTTGTGGGTGGCCTATCCCATGGTGCACTTTTTTTCATCATCCCAAATATGCAAATTAGGACACATTCAAAATTTATCTCAAAAACCGTAAGGGATAGAGAAAAAAAAACAATTGCAAACTTGTTCAGCATAAAAAAACAAACAAAAAAAATCATCCAAATCGGACCAAACAGTCACACTGCACAAACAAGTTACTTCAAACAGCTTAAAAAAAAAGTTAATCAACAAAATGCTCGATTTGAAGACCGTGGGCACCATAAGCAATTGGGCACGAAACCTAACTGACGCCAAAACATCGGCAAGCATGGATGGTGTCACTCCTCGGCACGCTTCCTGGATTCGTTGAACCTAATCCTCCAGTGAGGCGGGCTGCATAGCATAAACCTTGTTCTTCAGGTATCCCCACACGAAAAAGTCAAGTGGTGTAAAATCAGGGGAGCAGGGTGGCCAACGAACTGGTCCTCCTCGGCCAATCCATTGTTGTCCAAACATCTCACTTAATGCAGGACAGAATCAGATGCTCGAGTCGGTGCATCAAGGACATAAAGCCAAGAAACCGTTCTGTATTGATATTCATTGCAAGTTTTATTAATTAGCAACTAACTCATTAATACAAATGAGTACAAAAGTATATTTCTCTAAATTGTTGCTAGGCAACAGAGTGTAAACTATCCAGGAAAATAAATACAAAAATACATCTTTACCTTTCCTCTGACTCTTTGCTTTTTGAACTCATCTTCTTCATTGTGTTTTCCTAAAAAATAAATAAAACAACAACACTGTTTCAGTCGTTTCTCAGCTTAATCAAATTCACTATGGATTTCAGTCTTTAATCGTTTGAAACAATGTTTAATGCAACATTGTTCACTAGCATTGAATGAACGTGTTACTCCATCTGCACGCAATTCATGACTGCTTCTCTCATATGGCTTTTTACTTGGCAATAATAGACTTGCATTATTGAGATAAAATTACTTGGTTATAACAATGGCAGCTTAATATTGCTAAGGAAGGCTCAGTTGAGAAAATTCTTCTTGATATAGCTTTCTATGATTTAAAGTATCCAGATATTCCCGCGAACTGATGGGATCTGCCATAAAGTATGCAGACAAGTCCATAGACGTTATTGCAAAGCGGAAAGGGGAACATTGGCGTAAAACGCGAGCTAGATCGTGACCACCGAGAGAGAAGGCCTCCGCAATGAAACTGAATACATTGTTACATCATCATAGATAGTGCAAATTCAGGGCTTATTATTGGTAGAAATACGAATAACAATGCACTATCTATGTGATGCAACAATGTATTCAGTTTCATTGCGGAGGCCTTCTCTCTCGCTGGTCACGGCCAGATGCGTATATTGAGCCTGGTGAAGTGACTGGTTATTATATCTACGTGATATTATAAGTGCCTGTGCCACCATAAATAAGCCATTAAGGAATGACATAACAAAGTACCGAAAGGTTAAACTAAACCATTCGCGGAACAATATTTTAAACCGCCCTATGTTAATACTGTAAGTTTCTAATGGACCATAATGATCAATTAAACCACGTACCTTATGAACCAACGTGGATTATCATTAATTTTACCGTATACATCATCTCAAGATGTTTGATATATTACATGCCATTTTTTAGCATTAAAAGTTACAATGAACCATACAGGTTACAGTAGACCAGGTGCCTTTGAACCTGGTCTATTGAACAATTACGACTATCATTAATTTTACGCTATATTCATCCATGACACATCATTCCAAGTTGTTTGATATATTACATGCCATATTTTAGCATTGAAAGTTCCAATGAACCATAAGGGTTCCACTAAACCAGGTTCCTTGGAACCAATTACGACTATCATTAATTTTACGTTATAATCACCTATGACACATCATTCCAAGTCGTTTGATATATTACATGCCATATTTTAGCACTGAAAATTTTTGAGGGTGTCATAAGGGTACCATTAGAGCACGTGCCATTGTTTCGATTACAACCATTTTCAAAATGGTTCATTCTTGAACCATATTTATTAATTGGCGAAAATAGTAATTTATATCCGCTTCTATCTCGTCATTACGATTTGTTTGATATATTACTTAATATATCTTCTAATTGAAAATTACTAGGCGGGAAAATAGAGGTACCATTTGTGCACATGCCAATGAACCGATTTAGATAATATTTGTGATTGGTTCGTGCCATGAACCATATTCATCGACTGACGAAAACAGATTTTGAAAATGATCAATGACTGCCAAGCTGTTTTTAACATAGTGGAAACCTACCTTATATAGTCATCTAACTAATTCCCAACACGTGACATCGTGTAATAAAAAACGATACCACGGGCCATCGTTAATAGCGGTAAATGCGTTTTATGCTTGTATGTCTGATTATACAAATGGACATTTCCTTTATGGTACTACATGTAGAGGTGCAGGGATATTTTTTGTCTGCATCCCAATATAATAAGGTCAGCAGAAGTAGACCTTCAAAAGCTAAAAATGTTCTCCACTTATACATAGGCAGAAAATTTTTTCATGTTGATGCTAATGGATATTTATTTATTCTTATTTCAGGAAGGTTGAAACCACATATCATCGAAACGACCAGTTTTTTGAACCATTCTTTTTCAGGAATATACAGACAGGGTATTTTTGAATTGAGTACAGATTTTTTGGGAGATGATAGAAGAGGTCCTTAGAAGTATTTTTTGTCATATGAACATGGGGTCCCCGCAACTCCGTTTACTTACAATACTGCATTGAACAATCAAATGACAGTGTGCGTTGGTAGGCCTAGATTATTTTATTTTTAACAATTAACACAAGCAATCTAGTGTAGAAACTTTTACAGTAATTGTTCGAAATGACCGCCATTTGCTTCATAGCACAATTCGCAACGCCTTATGATGGATTGATGTACGCGTGGAAACAGATGATTTGCACGGTCGCTGATGTCACCTGCTGCCGCGACAACACGAGCCGCCAATTCTTCTTCGGTATCTACGGGTTCGGAGTACACCATTGATTTTATGCTTCCCCATAAAAAAAATCCATCGGTGTGAGATCTGGCAATCTCGGTGGCCAAGCAACTGGTCCGCCACGACCAATCCAACGACCAGGATATGTCTCATTTAGGTAATCTCTAACTGCTCTTGTGTAATGCGAAGGTGCGCCGTCCTGTTGAAACCACATCAAATGTCTGGTCATTAGTGGAACATCTTCAAGAAGACCAGGGAGCTCCTCCTTCAGGAAACCAAGGTGTGTTTGCCCGTTAAGACGGCATGGTAGGAGATATGGCCCAATCAGGACATTGTGAATCATGCCAGCCCAAATATTCAACGAAAAACGTATTCTATTGAACATTCCCTCTCGCGTCCCGGTGTCATTTGATTGTTCAATGCAGTATTGTAAGTAAACGGAGCTGCGGGGACCCCATGTTCATATGACAAAAAATACTTCTAAGGACCTCTTCTATCATCTCCCAAAAAATCTGTACTCAATTCAAAAACACCCTGTATATTTTTTTAAATCCATCAAAAATAGTCCTAAATTTTATATTCTTTTTAACTTCTATTGTTGTGCTTTACTTCTTCCACGTTCTATAGACATTCATGGTCATCGAGCTTCGGCCATTTTCGATTGTTTCGAGAAGCTAAGGAAAACAGATCGCACTAAGGCCGACCGCAACCTGCGGTAGAGATTTTCATCGAAACTGAATATGAAAGTAAATTTTCTATCTGCCGACAGGGCGGCGCTACAGGCGCAGTTGGCCGATTGTACATGCAGCGCCACTTTTCAATAGCGTTCCCGCCCTACCGGGAGCTAGAAACTTTAGCTTCATTTTAACAATGGAGCTCGATGACCATGAATATCTATAGACCGTGCTTCTTCCAGCTGTGTTTGCAAACTAATTGTTATGAAAAAGGGAGGGTAAGCTAAAGCAAAATCGTATTTTCGGCTTGTCTGAATCATTTGTCTGCCTTATATGGTTTAGTCGGTACGATAAGTTCTCCATATTCTTTAACAAATGAAACTTACTACATTCTACATTTCGTTGCTATTACTGTCGTTTATTCCCGTAATCAAGGTAATGCGGCTTTACAGAAGTTGACTCTAAGCATTTAAACAATGTATTTGTCTCATATCATAAATTATTTTGCCATTTAAAATATTCTTTAATTTTAAATAATCTTGAGCAAAAATTAATTATTCAGAGCCTTGTATTCTAATTTAAGCATCCACAAGACCTCAGGAGTAAATTTTTAAAGAGCAGTAAGTAACAATTTAAAATATTATAAGCATATATTAATATTTGTTTCATAATTATCGTCCGATTCCACCTGTTCTGCTAATTTGTAGAGTCCGTTACTACATTACTTTGCAATGAAATTGCCCCACCAACAAGGAGATATCCGACCTTATCCATATTTAGTGGGGGGGGGGGGGCGTCTACCTCCGAGTAGTAAACGATTAGATGCATGCTCACGGGACATGACCATGTGGGTTGATACAGGGTGTCCGGGTGCCTGTATAGGCTCATCAGCTGACACCTGTTCGACAACCTTTCACGCAAATAAAGGACTTTGAACGAGGTCAGATTATTATTGGACTCTCCGAGGCTGGATGGTCAACCACACGGATTGCTGACCATGTGTCGCGGGAAGGTAATGGCGAAAGGAAGACACACGTGCCAGAAGACCAGGATAGACGGATACTGCGAACAGCGCTAGCGGACAGAACCATCACCCTGCGGCGACTGCAATGGTGTCGTGAACGAGTGTGTTGGCGAATGGAATGGCGCGCGATGGTCCTCAGCGATGAACCCCGCTTTTGTTTGAACACCGACTACAGACGCGGACGGGTGTGGCGCAGACCATTGGTACGTGCCAATAAACAAAGCATCTGGTATCGCCATCGTGGACCAACACCCAAGGCCTGACAGCAGCACGGTACGTCACAGAGATTCTGTAGGCCGTATTACTGCCGTTTCTGCACACCATTCCCGGCACAGTCTTTCAGCAGGATAACGCCAGACCGCACACGGCAAACATGAGCATGGCATGTCTGCATGATGTCAACTGCCTGCCATGGCCCGCGAGGTCCCCAGACCTATCGCCAATTGAGCACGTGTGGAACATGGTGGGACGTCGCTTACGATCACCCCGAAATCTCTATGACTTGACACAGCAGGTTCACCAGGCCTGAGCAGACGTACCCCAAGATGACATTCGCCACTGTATGATCACCTACACCTGCAGCTGGAACAATGCATCGCCGCTAGACGTGGTGCCACAACTACTGATGCCGCTTTCCGTTGGGAGACTGTACAAACGAGTGCACGTCTTGGCTCCATAACGTAATAAAGGTGTGTTGAGATGTATCTTTAGCTGTATACCTACTTTTGGCTCATTCGGATAACTCCTTGTGGGTGGGGCAATTTCATTGCAAAGCAGTGTATGACCTAAGCGGTTGCGAATGTTAATCAAGCCTGGGATGCCGGCATGATGAGTGAAACAACTGTCCGTAGATTGTTTTGAAAGTTTCGTGCTGATGATGTTGACATCGACCATAAGCCAGGATCTGGTTGAATGACGTAGGGCAGTTAAAGCAGAAGGTCGAAGAAAAATCAAAGTCCTCCCATGGGAATGTTAAACTGGATTACCCACCTACTCAGAACAGTAGCAGATACAACATCTGGAAACACGCATTGCCCTCCAAAAAGAGTCCCCTTTCTGCATGGGATGCTTAAGGTTGATTTATGACAACAATGGCCCAGTTAATGGGACACCGCCAAACCAAATGTCCAAATCCGACTTTGAACTAACCTCTATGTGGTGGATTTCCAAGACCGTAGTGCATTAGGAGTTTTAGCTGTGTGGCCAAACAATCATAATAGGACTACGTGTCTACAGAGGTTGAGTCAAACTAGTGGCCGACTCGGGAGGAGGGGGGGGGGGGGGTTAGAGTCTGACGAATTCTGGGCGAAGACCATTTACCACAAGGGTATATCGCAGTTAATTAAGAGAAAAGAGTGGGAAGAAACGTCAGTAAGAATTTGAATGTCATAGACATTGTACCACCTGCGTCAGCCAGTGTAAAAATATGGGAGAAAAATTGGTGATACGCGGGCTCCTTCGTCACTATTGGAAAAAGGGGACCAGTGCGCGAGCAGCAGCCGCCAAAATTTGCAGGGTGGAAGGACAGGGTGTGACCAATGAACGGTGGTTCTCCCGCTTTTCGTCTGGAGACATGGGTCTGGAAGATGCGCCAAGGAGCGGAAGACCCAAAGAAGTGGATGACGCAGCCTTACGGCAACAAGTGGAATCCAACCCAGGCACCACCACCCGTGGACTAATGGCGGACATCGGGGCATCACAACCGCATGTGGTTCGACATCTGCACGCCATGGGAAAGGTCAACAGGAGCTGCCGAGTTGTGTCCCACGAGCTGACGACCGTTTAGTCACCTTCAAAATAAGCACCGTCTGCAGCATCGCATCGCCCAGTATTGGTCGAAACAAATACGGAATGCCTCCTTTGGGATGGCCAAGAGCTCGAACCTTCCTCTTTTTCAGATTTCTTATGATGGTAGTGATCTCTCCAGCCTCTACGTTCATCTTCGTTAATATTGTGGAACTTCATCAAAGTTGATCACACCATCTTCCACATGCTGGGTCGTGAGTTGACTCTCAGGATTGTTGTTAATAGAGGCAATAAACTGAAGTTCTAGAGATTAACAGAATTCTGAATTAACAGGGTGACGAAAAACAAATGGTAGATAATGATACACATAATAGATCATGGTATAGTGTCCCTATGAACATGGAGTCGGAACTCTCTCATTTTAGAGATATGGGGGAGAGAAAAGTGGGTTCCTTCCCCAGCAAAGCAGCTTCCTGGCATACAGGAAAAGGCTTCCGCGCTACATAAGACAAACAAACAGGATAATACTCGTATGTCCAGGAGAAAAGGCCTGTCTCTTACGTCCACCCGTCTGGATACAGAGATCGCATCTGCGAAGTAACGATTCTATTACTGGGTGGCATGTACATGTATGTGGTTGTTTCTTGAGCTCTTCACCGACGGCTGCGATGCGTCGAGAGATGTGGCAGGTGTCTCGTTTACTTGAGTCTTCATGTACCCCCACGTAAAATAATCTAGGGGGGTTCAGATCTGGGGAACGTGGTGGCCAGGTAACTGGACCACCCCGTCCTATCCAACGACCGTTGTATGCATTGTTCAGGTATTGCCTCACAGTGATGCCAAAATGCGCAGGAGCTCCGTCGTGTTGGATCCACAGACGCTGGCGAACAGCTAAGGGCACGTGTTCCAACAACTCCGGTAATATGGGGTACACGCGGGTAGGTAGAAGGTACGAACCAATGAGCTGGCTGCCAACAATGCCTGCCCACGCGTTGACGCTGAATCGCTGGTGGTGTTCACGAAAAACTGTTGAAGAGGATTGACGGTTGCCTACGTGTGGTCGTAGTGGTCAGCATTGAGCACTTGATGATGAAATGGGTAAAATCCATTTGCGTTTAACACGTGCCACACTTGCCATTGGTGCAGGCCCAAAGCGTTTGCTACTGCACGGGTGCTTGGGTGTGGGTTGTCTGCAAACATTCGCAGCACCTCCTCCTCCGCAGCAACAATAAGTACAGTTCTTGCACGCCCAGTGCCTGCCTGGAGGACAATAAGGGAAACAGTTTCCCGCAGACGTCGATGGATTCTGGGGAATATTCGTGCGTCAAAACAAACACGGCGTGGGAAACATTCACGGTACAACAACGATAGGTGCATCATTATGTACAATTTGTTTTTCGTCACCCTTTATATATTTATATACGAGGGTGGGCTGAAAAGTAATGCCTCCATGGCTGTAACGTTTTTATTTTTTAACCGATTTTCAAAATTCTTTTTGTATCTGATACTCACATTTCTCCTCTATGTAATGCACTATTCACTTTTTGACATAGTTTCCATCCCTTTCCACGCATTGTACCAACGCGTGACTAGTCGGGTGAACCCGTCGGAGGGGAATTCCAGGGTTGTTGTCGACACCAAGACCGAAAGGCAGGTTTCACCTCGTCGTCAGAACGCAACTCATACCCCTTAAGGTGCTCTTTCCTCTTTGGGAAGTGGTGAAAGTCGCAAGGTGCAAAGTCTTTCATTTTTGAAGTGCAGTTTTTCATCTTTGAACTGTAGGCGCTGCAACCCCCTCTGATGTGTGGCGATCGTGTGCGGACGGGCGTTATCGTGCTGCAGAAGAGGATCCAAAGCTGCCGGCGACGACCCCGGAATTCTTCTCCGACGGGTTCACCCGACTAGTCACGCGTTGGTACAATGCGTGGAAAGGGATGGGGACTATGTCGAAAAGTGAATAGTGCATTACATAGAGGAGGAACGTGACTATCAAATACAAAAAGAATTTTGAAAATCGATTAACAAATAAAAAAGTTACAGCCATGGAGGCGTTACTTTTCAGCCCACCCTCGTATAGATTATCTTGACGTAGAGCTTGGATTTTCACATCAAAATCGGAATGTTATGCGCACTTTTGCAATATTTTTATAAATGACAGTATATTTTAGGTTCCGAGGATTGCATTATCGGTGGAAAAGAAGCAAAAAGGAATGCCTATCCTTTTATGGTAAATAATAATATTGTTAATATGCTCAATAGTGTTAAAATGTATTAAACTCTATCACTTACTGATTTTATTATTGATCAGGCGAGGGTAATGACAACTTTCGCCGATAACAATGAAGGTTTATGCGGAGGAACCATAGTTGCTTCTCAGTGGGTGATGACAGCAGCTCACTGCGTTTACAATTTTGAGTATGATAAAATATTAGTATTATACATTTTACTGGCTTAAAAGTACCAACCCTCCACTGTCGATGAAATACAGGGCGAGTCAAAAGTCGCAGTGCACCCTGTTTTTCGAAAACCTTCCAGGAATTGGGAAATCTGAATATTCCAGCAATGTATGGTTGAGGTGGTCTATCTTTTACGGTATGTACCAATCTTGGCCGCCATCTTGAATCTAAGTCAATTTTTTCAATGGAAAGGGGGTCGTGTGATATATCAAATAACATGAGCATTTTCTGACAATTTCATTCCTGTAAACAGATTTGAAGTAGCAGTTATGGTTCAAAAGTTACAACCCATTTTGTTCTCCATAAAGGTTTACAGTCATTTAATGTGTTCAACACGGTGTCCCTCTTGGTCAAGGCATATTTGAAGGCGCTGATTCCAATCGTCATGCACTCGCAGAAGGATTCCCGCAGAAATGCTGGCACACACTTCTTCAATGCGTTGCTGGAGATGGTGTCTGTTTCTGATTTTTTCTGCATATACGAGTTGCTTTAAATGACCCCACAGATAAAAGCCAAGTGATGTGAGATCAGGTGATCTGTCTGGGTCATCCTCTGCTAGGTGCTGGAGTATCTGAATCTCGAATGGATGCCATTGATGAGCATGAAGGATTCGTAAGATCGATGACTGGCTGACTCTACATTCTGCTGACAAACGTCGTGTGCTGCATTGTGGGTTCTTGACGAAGGACGCCAAACCCGCTGTTGAGGTTGTCTGGTCAGTCGCACTTATTGGACGGCCACTCCGTGCCTTGTCAACCACAGTCCCAGTTTCCCGGAATTTCTTAATTAAGCACCTGACAGTGTTGTGTGAAATTGGAGTTCTTTCTGGGTGCCGGTTGTTAAAATCTGCAGCTGTGACCAAAAAACATAGAAAAAACATCGAGGTTATCGATGTTTTCAAACTACTCGAGGTTTTGACCTCGATGTACGTAAAAACATCGAGGTTCGATGTTGACATCGAATACATCGCACGGCTCTAGAAACTTCGTTCTCCAGACATCAACATGACATCAATTCTCTCCTCCGTGGTCAAAGCCAGCTTCAGTTCCTGCTACAAAATGAAACAAAATGTGTTGTAACTTTCGAACTGCTACTTGAAATCTGTTTACAGGAAATGAAATTGTCAGAAAATGCTGATGTTATTTGATATATCACACGACCCCCTTTCCATTTAATGAAATTGACTTAGATTCAAGATGGCCGATTTCAAGATGGCGGCCATGTTCGGTACATACAGTGAAAGATAGACCACCTCACCCATACCTTACTGGAATATTCAGATTTCCCAATTCCTGCAAGGCTTTCGAAAAAACTGTGTGTACTGCGACTTTTGACACCCTGTAGTTAGTAAAATCTGACACATCAATGCAGACGCGTCTTGTTCTTTCACGTATTTTCTAAGCAATTTGAGTGACCAGATGGTAGCATCAGAATACGTGCCAGACAGCTTTTTGTTTACTAAACCACTTTTGCACGATTTTGTATGATGAGTTGTGGCATTATTACTGCATACAGATAATTCCACTGCAGACGGGTAAATGCAAAACCAGAAATACCCCTAAAGTCAAACAGCTTGGTTTTGACAAGGGAGGACTTTGGCAAGGTTTGTAGTTTTTGGCCAACTACTTGCTTAAATAGCAATAGGTTATCTAATATAAAATAATTTTGTGACAATGGGAATGTAAAGCCCCAGAAAACACCAATAGGTAATTATGAAAATAAATGTTCAATATGTTGACTGTCAGATGCTACACGCAATTCTGGATGATGTTTGATGGATTTATGCACAGCTGTCATTGTTGTAGTGGTTATTGGTGCACATGAAATTGTAATTCTCTGCTGAAGTTCAGCCAAACTTACTGGTGGTGAACTTCATTTATCTGGAAACATCAAGTTTAAACATTCACGCGCTGCCATTGAAAAATGTGGAGGTGTACCATCCTGCTGAAAATAAATTTCACAATGTTCTCTTAATGGCATCTCTTCAATAAACGCTTGCACAACATTGTTTAGAATAAGATCTCGAGAACGCTGGCCAATGAAATTTCCATCGTAAAACATGGGTCTCGTTGTCAACGGTTGACTGTACAGGATGTAGCGGGAACAAAATTTTTCCTATAAACATGGGTCCGGAAATGCATCCTTACAGAGATAATGCAACTTGTACGAGGTAGGAATGACATTAGAGTAGGTGTTCAAAATGCTGACCGTGAGCCTCGATGCAAGCGTTTAGTCTACGGACGAGATTCTCAGTAGGCAATGTGGGTGATCACGTTCTGGAAAACGCTGTTGGTAAATCCTTTCCGCTTCAGTAACATTACCCTGTGCCTCGCCGTAGACGAGACGCATGTCCGCCAGCTCCGCATTATACCGGGCTTTGCAAAAGTTCTGTTACACTCTTTACATCCCCCAAAAAATGGACTGCTCATGATTTGGATAATTCCATTTCCACAAAAGGATCAAATAATATATTGGACATTACGTGTTAACCTCAGTGATCCTAATGTCCACGACAAAAGCGATGGAAACGAAACGAGTAGAGATCGCTGCTCTCCTGCGCGCGGGCCACACAAAGTCCGAGATTGCCAAGCTCCTCAAAGTCAGCCGGATGACCATCCACAGAGTTGCGGACAGGCTCAAGAATGGGAGAGACCTTAAAGATCAACCTCGTTCAGGTAGATCTCAAGTCGTCAACCGTTTGGCTGTGAGAAAAGCCTTCGAACAAGACCCGACGCGCTCGCAAAGAAAAAGAAAATTTCGGTGTCCACAGTGTCCAGAGCGGTCAAAGAAGAAGGTGGAAAGAGCGTGAGGTCTCTGCTGACGGATCGGATACGGGAACAACGTCGGGAGCGCTGTCGCCGTCTTCTCAACGACTTGAAGAGTCATGGCGAGCGAATTGTCATTTTCTCTGACGAAAAGACCTTCACGGTCGATCCTGTCGTCAACAAGCAAAACGACTGCGTGGTAAACTTCGGCCAGGACATCTCCAAGGTCCGCTACGTGTCTACAACCAAGCACCCGGCCTCTGCGATGATGCTCGGAATCGTGGCGTCGAATGGCGAGAAAATGCCACCCGTGTGGTTCCCAAGTGGATACCGGCTAACGGCGGCTGATTACAAGGACATCCTGGCAACAAAAACCCTTCCCTGGGTGAAGAAATGCGGACTACATCTTTCAACAGGACGCTGCCCCTGCCCGCACGGCCAACACTGTGCAAAACTGGTTGGGGTCCAACATGACCTTCTGGTCGAAGGGCTTTTGGCCTCCGCAGCCGCCAGACCCCAATCCACTTGACTACAGCGTGTGGGCGCATGTCGAGGGGAAGGCCTGCAAGGTCCGTCACAGCAACGTCGACGAGCTGAAAACATCTGTCAACCCTGTGTGGACCAGAATGAGGAAGGACTACATTCGCAAAGTTTGCAAGGCTTTTCGGCCTCGTCTGGAGCGGGTTCTTGATGCAGATGGTGGCTACATTGATTAAATGACTAATTACAATGTTATTCTACATGATGGCACAATAAAAACATGTCTAACTGCATCGTGAACATCCTCGTGTCCATTTCTTTGAGGGTCGTCACGAGTGTAACAGAACTTTTGCAAAGCCCGGTAATCTTAAGTTTTGTTTATAAACGTGTTCGATGTGTCCTCCTGCTGCACGGCAGCCATCTAGCCGATAATCAAATCCCTGCCACACCTGCTGAAGCACGGAAAGAGGGCACAAAAACACGGTCTTTTACGTATCCCCAAAAGAAGTCACAAACAGTGAGGTCTGTGGATCGAGGTGGCTACAAAAAGGCTTTGTGTTTGTGCGTTCGTCATCTTGACAATAACTGACGGGACTTGCCCACGTCTTCCAGATGCACTTTAGAGACCTCTACCGAAATTGAACAAAATCTTGACGTTCCCCTCTTTTAAATGCTGTGCGATTCATTGAACTTCGACTAACGGTTGCCGAGCTATTTACGATTGAAATGTGATGAATCTTTATGTTACGTTCTGTACAATCAGTATAAAGGCTTTTTCACTAATAAAGACTGCACAATACAGGGCGAGTGAAAAGTCGCAGCACAGTGTACACACTGTTTTTACGAAAACCTTGCAGGAATTGGGAAATCTGAATATTCCAGTAAATATAGGTGACGTGGTCTATCTTTTACTGTATGTACCAAACATGGCCGCCATCTTGAAATCGGCCATCTTGAATCTAAGTCAATTTTTATTAAATGGAAAGGGGGTCGTGTGATATATCAAATAACATGAGCATTTTCTGACAATTTCACTCCTGTAAACAGATTTGAAGTAGCAGTTATGGTTCAAAAGTTACAACACATTTTGTTTAGAATTACAGGCGGGACTGTTCTCCATAAAGGTTTGCAGTTATTTAATGTGTTCAACACGGTGTCCCTCTTAGTCAAGGCACATTTGGAGGCGCTGAATCCAATCGTCATGCACTCGCAGAAGGATTTCCGCAGAAATGCTGGCACATGCATCTTCAATGCGTTGCTGGAGATGGTGTCTGTTTCTGATTTTCTCTGCATATACGAGTTGCTTTAAATGACCCCACAGATAAAAGTCAAGTGGTGTGAGATCAGATGATCTGGGTATCTGAATCCTGAATGGATGCCATTGATGGATGATTCGTACGATCGATGACTGGCTGATTCCACATTCTGCTGATAAATCTCGTGTGCTGCGTTGCGGGCTCTTGACGAAGGACGCCAAAACCATTGTTGAGGTTGTCTCGTCAGTAGCACTTATTGGACGGCCACTCCGTGCCTTGTCAACCACAGTCCCAGTTTCCCGGAATTTCTTTATTAAGCATCTGACAGTGTTGTGTGAAATTGGAGGTTTTTCTGGGTGCCGGTTGTTAAAATCTGCAGCTATGATTTCAAAATGACCTCAATTCTGTCCTCCGTGGTCAAAGCCATCTTCAGTTACCTGCTACAAAATGAAACAAAATGTGTTGTAACTATTGAACCATAACTGCTACTTGAAATCTGTTTACATGAATGAAATTGTCAGAAAATGCTCATGTTATTTGATATATCACACGGCGCCCCCCCCGCGGGGCATTTGGGAAAAATTGGGGGAGGTTCAAGATGGGCGATTTCAAGATGGCGGCCATGTTCGGTACATACCGTAAAAGATAGACCACCTCACCCATACCTTACTGGAATATTTAGATTTCCCAATTCCTGCAAGGTTTTCGAAAAAACAGGGTGTATGCGACTTTTGACTCACCCTGCACAATGTAAAGTTCCCACAGAATCTATTCCTGTAAATGACATTATTCTTAAATTGAATTCTTTTTTTACTTTTCAGGGAGACTCTGGAGGGCCGTTGTTAGTAAAAGACTCCAATAAACGATCAGTGATAGTTGGAGTTGCATCATTTGTAACATTCGTGGGTTTAATACGTCCGGTGGTAGAAACAGCAATTTTCACGAAAGTATCCAATTATAATAAATGGATTAAACAAATTGTTGGTCCAAACGAAGTCTGTATCAGCTATCAATATGAAAAACAAATTAAGAAATACTTTTAATAGTTTTATACTTTATAATATACTGAATTTAATAAATAAATTTTTCAAAAAAATACTTTTTTGCAATGATTTTAAAAGAAATTTTTATTCAAAGATTTTAAAAGAAGTCTCCATTATCATCAAGGCGCGAATCCCATTGGTGCACTAATCAACCGCCGTCCATTTAATGTTTGATTTAGGGGGCCATAAGCGCCTATTGGCACATAAAACAATTTCCAACTGTTTCACTTTCATATTGGTAGAGTTATTTCGCGTCAATAACTCGCGGGGTATACACTTTATTACATGCCGAAAACGGGATGCGGAGATATAGGTGGGTGCGGGTTCTAATTTCTCCGTTTTGCCCAAGATTGCGACACACAGCGCGCTCCTGCGGCGAGTTAGTGCAACTTACTTTTTGATCACCCTCTTACTATACTGGGTGTCCAAAAAGTCTGGTAACATGGCAGATATCTCAAAGCTACCAGGTAGGTGAGATCTGAAGAGTGTGGTTTATAGGTAATAGGAGGGGTGGGGAATTCATTGCCGCACTCAAATTTGACCATGACTCCCAAATTTAAGGTCATCCATTTGCTAACTCGAAAACTATTAAAGATAGAGAAAAATTTCCAATTGCTACCCTGTAGAGCATCACTACATTAGCCTAAAAACAATTTTTAATCACATCCTTCCCTTTGAAAGATTTTGAGAAAATGGGCGAGAAAGAGTCATTCAAGGTCAGGTTGAGCTGGCCAGATTGGCTGAGGTTTTTAACACATTTGAATTGCAGTGAAGCACACGGTTGGGAAGGGGAAGGGGAAGCACACTCTTGGGTTATTCAGGGGTGCGGGTTTTTCTCGTTCGCGGGTTATTGACGCGAAAATATGGTATGTGTCGCTCAACAGAGCTCAGTTAAATTCCAACTTAGTATCATCTTAACATGTCACTTATGCCAGATTCATATCATTCTCAAGGAGCAATGTCTGTGAAACCGCGAAATGGAAGACCAAAAAATGGCAGGCAGACATTTAGAGCTGGCACATGTGACACAATCAAACGTCTTCAGCTGAAACAATCGCTACTTAAAGTGCCTCCAGTAAAATCACAATTCGACATAAATGAGGACACTAGGTTACAATGGCCATGCTGCTGCTCATAACCACCACATCACCAGAATCTATGCGAAGGGACGTTTAAAATAGTAAGCATATCACCGCATTTGGATCATGGAGCAATGGAAACATGTCCTTGAACAGACATGGTAATCGATATTCAAACTTCAATCTGGTGGATGTCCAGAGAACAATTTATGCCTGACTAAAGTTCAGAGAAGGCGATGTAATGATTCCCATGTGACAACTTGTTCCAATAAAAGGAAATAAGAACGGAGAGTGGCAAGACTGGTACAAAACAACAGAAGGGCAACAGTAAATCAAATTACTGCATATCTTAATCAGAGATCTATGACACATCGCACTGTTCGCCGTACACTGCATCGTATGGGATATGGAAGCCGAAGGCCTGTTCGAAAACCTTTGCTGTTTGCAGTTAAAAAGATAAAATGTTTCCATTTCGCACAGGAACAAGGATTGAGCAGTCGAGCATTGGAAAAAGTCATGTGGTCCGACCCCACGTGCATGAGTACAACCCTTCAAGCTGGTAGGGGCAGTGTTATGGTTTAGGACATGTTTTCCTAGCATGATTTGGGCCCTTTAATTCGTGTGGACCAACGTCTGAATAGCACAGCATAACTAAGTATCGTTGCTGAACAAGTTCATCCTATCATATTGTTGATGGCGTATTCTAATGAAGATGGCTTCTTCCAACAAGACAACGCGCCATGCCACGGTGTTCGTATTGTGCAGGAGTGGTTTCAAGAACTTGAGCGAGACTTTATCTTGATTAGGTGGCTCCCACAATCACCAGACCTCAGTCCAATTGAGCGTTTGTGGGACAAAGCTGAAAAAGCCATCAGGCAGCTGGTTGAGTCAAAAGTAGTGGCCGACCACCGCGCAAACTTTTAAATGGGCACCAGACAGAAACCGCTCATTGCTAATCTTCAAAGTAGAGTTCATCATGCCCTATGGTCTTCGTCCAACGATTAGCCAGTTGGCGGATGCCCTCGCGAAACCACTCCTCCGGTTTCTGGGCGAAAAAGTCACGCACGGCGTCTTCAACCTCACTGACATTGGCGAAGCACCGTCCACGCAGGAACTGCGTCATGGACCGGAAGAGATGGTAGTCGGAAGGTGCCAGGTCAGGGCTATATACTGGATGTGGTAGAATCTCGATTTTTTCCAGCAGTTGACGACACACCTTCACCCGTTGTTGTGCTTGCGCGGGCGTCAGCTCGTGGGGCACAACTTGGCAGCTCCTGTTGACCTTTCCCATGGCGTGCAGATGTCAATCCACACTCGGTTGTGATGTTCCGATGTCCGCCGCTAGTCCGCGGGTGGTGCTGCCTGGATTGGATTCCACTGATTGCTGCGTCATCCAATTCTTTGGGTCTTCCGCTCCTTGGCGCATCTTCCAGGCCCATGTCTGCAGAAAAAAAGCGTTAGAACCGTATTCGTGCTGCCCGTTCATTGGTCACACCCTGATCTTCCACCCTACAAATGTCGGCGGCTGCTGCTCGCGCACTGGTCCCCTTTTTCCAATAGTGACGAAGAAGCCCGCGCATCACCAATTTTTCTGCCATATTTTTACACTGGCTGACGCAGGTGGCACCATGTCATTGGCATTCAAATTCATAGTGAGGCATTTTCCCACTCTTTTCTCTTAATAAACTGCGATATACCCTTGTGGTAAATGGTCTTCGCCCAGAATTCGTCAAACTGGACAGTACTATTCATCAGCCATGGTGTCAGATACCTCGCATCAGCTTTCAACATCCCGTGGAGTCAATGCCAAGAAGAATCGCTACAGTATTGAAGGCGAAATGTGGCCCAGCGAAATACTGATGGGGTGATCTTAATAATCTGGCCATCAGTGTATATAACCATTGATTACTTATAATTATTCTTATTGCACATTAAATCTATTAAACATCATCTTCTGCTTATTAAAAATTACATTCAACAGAGGTCATTAGATAGATTACACTGGTCAACACACATTTTGCCTCCAATCATTTAGAAGTCATTTTATGGTAAATTTGTTGCACTGATTCCGAATATGAGATCAGTTTTTTCAAATTGGCTCTAGTTTTTGAGATGTTTAATATAGTTCATTTTCTACGTTTCAACGTGTATATTTATCCGGTAGAACTGCAACTTTGACAAACGTAGGTTTGCTGGACTAATTTGAGTGTGCTGATTCCATATCTGAACTCCAAATTTTCTTATCACGTCAGGATGTTAAGTTTCAGTGGTGTAAAACAGTCTCCTGATGTCAAATTTAAGCAATGGCTACCATTAAAATTTAAACTATTTTTATAACTCGAGATCTTGACGTGATAGAGAAATTTGGAATTCAGATTTGGAATCAGCACGCTCAAATTAGTCTAGAACACCTATCTTCCCCGGTACCAAAAATGTTGTTGACCAGAGCTATTGGTAGTCATTGTATTATGCACACAATTGTTTTTGCAGATTACAAAGAAACTAGAGCCAATTTTGCCTTTTCACAGTCATATTCGTGTTCAGCACATTCAACTCATTAAGAAATGCTTATTTTCATATCGGAGGCAAAAAAGTTTTGAAAATTTGTTGCCCAGTGTTACTTGTTCAATATTAAGCTCTGTAGTTGGATATTAGGATATTCTTGATGACGATCAACATTTTTCAGACATAGAACGCGTTTCCTTTCAGTTAAATTAATCATTTGAACAGAGTACACACATTAATCTTCATTTTTTTGGCGTACTCTCTTTTCCATGTTATTTTCGCTTCACCATTATGTAAGAGATAATTTACAAGATGTCAAAAGCTTATTTATGTGGATGCTTGTATATAAGCACTGACAATTTCATGGCGTTTAAGTATAAGGATACTATAAGTGTGGAATGATGTTTTTATTTATTTCAGTTTTAATATTTATTCAAGTTACAGAGGTATGTATAAAAATTGCGCTTTTCGATTTCATTTCTTTAGTAATTCTATACAGGGTGAACACAAAAGTCTGAACCCCCCTTTTATTTTTTGAACCAAAGCAGATACGTCAATTTTGATGAATCCAATGAATAGGAAGTTGTGGGTGGCCTATCCCATGGTGCAC